>PVHX01018894.1:0-35660 GCA_004024805.1 Geosciurus inauris
AAGAAGAAGAAGAAGAAGAAGAAGAAGAAGAAGAAGAAACAACTAATAAAATAAAAGACATTTCAAGTAGGCATGAAAGGACACAGACCTGTTATCTAGCAGTATTCGCTTATATATATCAATAGCTTCTTGGTAATGAGACCGCATGTAGTGGATTGAGGCCAAACTGAGTTGGTCTTCTGTGATATCCTGAAGATTTTGATGAAAATTCATCAATTTTTTCTCATCATTAAACTAAAATTGTGAGAGGAACAGACATGTAAAGATTCACATTAGCATAGTTAGAGAAATCAATACCTATGTGATAGAGATTTCAATTTATCTTCTGGTTACTATGTCTGCATTTTCTATTTCCCTTAGGTTCTGTGTTTCTCAGTCTCCAGAGAAAGAATGTAAATAGCCTCAAGACAGAGCCTTGGCAACAAAAAGCCTTTTTTTTTTTTTTTTTTTAATTTTTTTTTTCTTCCTGTACTGGGGCTTGAATGCAGGGGTGCTTTCCCACTGAGCTATATCCTAGCCCTTTTATTTTTTAATTTTGAGACAGGGTCTCCCTAAATTGCTGAGGCTGACCTCAGACTTGCAATCCTCCTGGCTCAGCTTCCCAAGTCACTGGGATTACAGGTGTGTACCTTGCCTGGCTGGAAAGTCTTCAGATTACAGTTAATATTAATTACCTAACCCTCCAGCCTCACCCACATACCTTCCTTTTGTCTTTCTTTATATTTTCTTTCTCTCCACTCCCACTTCATCTGTGTCCTTCTCCTTTAACAACTTATCTGGTATTCTGTATCTCTTCTTGGTGGACAATATGTAATCAAAATGTATTTCACATTGTGTAACTTAGTGATTACAATTTTTAATTTTCTGTTCTAGATTTTTTTTTCATCCTCTCTTTAGTTACTATGTATTATTGTTTTGGGTGTCAGAATTCCATTCTAACCTTGTATGTTTATTTTATTAAATTGTAGCTGCAAATAATAGTTGCCTTTTGCTTATACCTAGGATAGAACAGATACATTTGATAGTGACCCTTTATATGTAGATTGTTCACTCCTGCCTGGTATAAAATTGGCCTATTTGCTTAAAAAGTTTTAGAATAATCTGTTTCCACAAAACAATAAATTCTGAAGCTGACCTCTAGTTTGGTCAGTGACATATTACAGATAATTTTTTCTTTTTGGTGGTAGATAATGAACCCAGGGCCTCATCTAGCTCAAGCTCTCTCACTGAGCTACATCCCCAGCCCCTATTACAGATAATTTTGTAAATTACTGTTTAATTTATAACATAAATATTAATGTTGTCAGCTAATGAATGCCTATACTATATTCTATATACTATATTCTAAATTCTGGTTTGGAAAGGTCTTTATTTTTCTTATCTGCCTGCACTCTGGTTAATTTATAATGTACATCAAAGAAAGTTTCAAATGATACTATTTCTCAAGGCATAAAAATTAGGAAACAATCCAAATGAGCAACAATAGGAAAATGATTAGATGAATTATGACACATCTGTCAGGTGGAATGCTGTGAAGACATTAAAGCACAGGACAGAGTAGTGAGGTTGCAAATTAAAATGTTATGATGGCTGGGTGCCGTGGCATATGCCTGTAATCCCAGTGGATCAGTAGACTGAGACAGGAGATCGCAAGTTCAAAGCCAACCTCAGCAACGACGAGGCACTAAGCAACTCAGTGAGACCCTGTCTCTACATAAAACACAAAATAGGGCTGGGGATGTGGCTCAGTGGTCGAGTGTACCTGAGTCCAATCCCTGGTACCAAAAAAAAAAAGTTATGACAGCACAAGATTAGGAAAAAATGGAGACAACCTATTCTATCTACTCAGCTTCAATCTTCAAATCTTCAATTTGCTGCATGTAGAAATAGGAATTCAGAGTTTTAAAATTTTCTAATTTTTCAAAAGAAGCTGGAAATAAAGTGTTTGTGTGACAAACCCTATTTTTAAATGTAAAAAATTGGGAGTGCTGTTTTAGAAACACATCTGTGGTGCATTTTAAGCCCATAAGATACCATTTACAATCTCTTCTGTAGAATATATTCTGACTTGGAAAAATGTCTGAGACACTTTGAAGTGGAAAAACCTGGTTATAAAACAGCATATATATTATGAACCAAATTTGATAATATTCAGACATTTTTAAAAGTTATAATTTTTTTAAAAAACTGGAAGAGAACAAAATATTATAGTGTTATCTCTAAGTGGTAGGCTTATAGGAAATCTTGATTTGTGTGTGTGTGTAATTTTTAAATAGTTTTCTAAAAGCACAATAATGAACATTCATTATTTTTGTCACCAGAAGAAAAACACCATAAAATCTATTTCTCAAAACTGAATTAAAGACTTCTACTTTTTTTTTTTTTTTGTACTGGGCATTGAAGTCAGGGGTACTCGACCACTGAGCCACATCCTCAGCCCTATTTTGTGTTTTATGTAGAGACAGGGTCTCGCTGAGTTGCTTAGTGCCTCTCTGTTGCTGAGGCTGGCTTTGAACTCGTGATTCTCCTGTCTCAGCCTCCCAAAGTGCTGGGATTATAGGCTTGAGCCACTGCGCCCGGCTAAGACTTCCACTTTTAATGGTGGAGTAGCTTATAGCACAGTCCTCTCACCAAGAAAACTAGAAAAGCTTGAAACTACTAAATATCTGTGTGAAGGCATCAGAAAGCTACCAAGATAGTGAAGATTTCAGACACCAAGATCCCAAAAAGAATTTAAGGCTGGGGGCTGGGGTTGTGGCTCAGTGGTAGAGCACTTGCCTAGCATGTGAGAATCACTGGGTTCGATTCTCAGCACCGCATATAAACAAATAAAGTCCATTGACAACTGAAAAAATATTTCAAAAAAAAAAGAATTTAAGGCTGGGCATGGTTGCGCTATTCTGTAAGCCCAGTGGCTCAGGTAGGTAAGGCAGGAGGATGTGAAGTTTGAGGCCAGCCTCAGCAACTTAGTGAGGCCCTAAACAACACACCAAAACCCTTTCTTAAAATAAGAAATAAAAGGGGGAGGCTGGGGCTGTGGCTCAGTGGTAAAGCACTTGCCTCGCAAGCATGAGTCACTGGTTTCGATCCTCAACACCACATAAAAATAAAAAAATAAAGATATTGCATCCATCTACAACTAAAAATATATATTTAAAATAACATAAAAATAAAAAGGGGGATGTGGCTCAGTGGTTAAGCAATCCTGGGTTCCATCCCTGGTCGGGGTGGATATTTAAGGTAGAGAGATGAGGCTGATATTTGGCACCACTATTCTCTAAAGGCATCCGTCAATTCTCCATTGTTGACTGAGATGATGAAAACTATGTAGAGCTTCAAGAAGTCTTATGGGCTTAATGGACAAAAATTTATCCTGTGTGCCTGCCAGAAACAAAAGCAAATTCCCTCTGGAAGAAGACAAAGTTATCCAAAGTGTCAAATTATCTGTATATAATTTATCTTTTTTTCTTTCTCCACCTTCTCCTCCTCCTCCTCTTCCTCCCTCTCCCTCTTCTTTTCTTCCTTTCCTTCCTCCTCCTCCTCAGTACTAGGAACTGAACCCAAGGGTACTTTACCACTGAGCTATATCACTAGTCCTTTTTGTTTTTTGGTATTGGGGATTAAACTCAAGGGCACTCGACCACTGAGCCACATCCCCAGCCCTATTGTGGATTTTATTTAGAGACAGGGTATCTCTGAGTTGCTTAGCACCTTGCCGTTGCTGAGGCTGGCTTTGAACTTGCGATTCTCCTGTCTCAGTCTCCCAAAGTGCTGGGATTACAAGCATGTGCCACCATGCCCTGCCCTTTTTTGTTTTTTATTTTGAGATAGAGGCTTGTTAAATTGCCAAGCCTGGCTTTGAACCTGTGATCCTTCTGCCTCAGCCTCCTGAATAGCTGGGATTACAGATGTACACCACTGTGCCTGGCCTCCTCTATTTTTGTATACAATAGCCAGCACTCAATGCAACATTACCAAGCTTACCAGGACACTTACCTCCTACCTGGACACTTAACTCCATTTCCTGTAACTCTCCACATATAAGAGGCTTATCTCCATTTGACTAAATCCAAACTCAGTTGTCAAGAGTTATAATCATTAGACTTATTATACATGGACTTTAAATATTTGTTATTGGTATGTTTTAAACATAAAATTAAAAATTAGGGACTTTTAAGAGTTAGAAATGGGCTGGGGTTGTAGCTCAGTGAATGTACTTCCCTAGCATGTATGAGGCACTGGGTTTGATCCCCAGCACCGCATATAAATAAATAAAACAAAAGTATTGTGCCCATCTATGACTAAAAAAAAATTAAAACAGAGTTGGAAATGTTAAAAATAAAATGTAAATTTTAGAAATGAAGAACATAATAACTCAAATTAAGAAACAAGTAGACAAATTTAATAGATGATTACGTAAGACTGAAGAAAGATTAGTAAAATGAAAAAAAAAACTCCTACAGGCAAATGTGAAAAAGGGTTTATATACAACACAATGAAAATGTCTACATATGTGCATATTATTGGTGTTCTAGAAGGAAAGAAGAGGAAAGTATGAGGCTGAAGAAAAATTTGAAGAGTTAATAACCAAACAATTTTCCAAATTAAAAAAAAGAGGGAGAAGGGCTAGAGTGTAGCTCAGTGGTAGTGCCCACCTTGCATGCATAAGGTACTGAGCTCAATCCCCAATAGGAAAAAAAAAGACACATCTTGAAACATCATAGAAAAGTGCTAAGAACCAAAAACAATGCATAAAGCTTAAACATAACCAGTGATATTGGGACACTCCTGTAATCCCAGCAACTTGGGAGGCTGAGGCAGGAGGATTTCAAGTTCAAGACCAGCCTCAGCAATTTAGTGAGGCCCTAAGCAATTTGGAAAGACCCTGTCTCAAAATAAAAAATAAAAATGGCTGCTAGGTGACTTTAACACACCTCTCTCACCACTGGACAGATCTTCCAAACAAAAACTAAGCAAAGAAACCATAGAACTGAACAATATAATCAATAATTTAGAATTAACAGACATATACAGAATATTTCATTTATCAACAAGAGAATACACTTTTTTTCTCAGAAGCATATGGATCTTTCTCTAAAATAGACTATATGTTATGCCACAAAGCAACTCTCAGCAAATATAAAAAAATAGAGATACTACTCTGCATTCAATCAGACCATAATGGAATGAAATTAGAAATAAATGATAAAATAAAAAATAGAAGCTACTCCATCACCTGGAGACTAAAAAATACGCTATTGAATGATACATGGATAACAGAAGACATCAAGGAGGAAATAAAAAAATTCTTAAAGGTAAATGAAAACTCTGATACAATATATCAAAATCTCTGGGGGCTGCGGCTGTAGCTCAGTGGTAGAGCGCTTGCCTAGCACTAGTGAGCCACTGAGTTCGATCCTCAGCAACACATATAAATAAATAACTAAAATAAAGGTATAAAAAGTACAATAACATTATTTAAAAAAATCTCTGGGTCACTATGAAGGCTGTGTTAAGAGAAAAGTTCATTGCATTGAGCTCATTCATTAGAAGAGAAAAAAATCAACAAATAAACAACCTGACATTACATCTCAAAGCTCTAGAAAAAGAAGAATAAATCAATCTCAAAAGAAGCAGAAGACAGGAAATAATTAAAATCAGGGCTGAAATCAATGAAATTGAAACAAAGGAAACAATTCAAAAAATTGACAAAACAAAAAGCTGGTTCTTTGAAAAAATAAATAAAATTGATAAACCCTTGGCTACCTTAATTAAGAGGAGAGAAAAAACTCAAATTACTAAAATTCGAGATGAAAAGGGAAATATCATGATAGACACTTTTGAAATATAGAAGATAATTAAAAACCATTTTGAAAATATATACTCCAGTAAAATAGAAAATCCCGAAGACACCAACAAATTTCTAAGGGCATATGATCTACCCAAACTGAATCAGGAGGACAAACAGATCAATTTCAAGCAAGGAAATACAAGATACCATCAATAGCTTGTCAACCAAGAAGAGCCCGGGACCAGATGGATTCTCAGCTGAGTTCTACAAGACCTTCAAAGAAGAATTAATACCAATACTCCTCAAGTTATTCCATGAAATGGAAAAGGAGAGAACCCTTCCAAACTCATTCTATGAGGCGAGTATCACCCTGATTCCAAAACCAGACAAAGACACATAAAGAAAGAAAACTTCAGACCAATATCCCTGATGAACACAGACACAAAAATTCTCAATAAAATTCTGGCAAATCGAATACAAAAACATATTAAAAACATAGTGCACCATGATCAAGTGGGTTTCATTCCAGGTGTGCAAGGTTGGTTCAACATAGGGAAATCAACAAGTATAATTCATCACATCAATAACTTAAAGTCAAGAATCATATGATTATCTCTATAGATGCTGAGAAAGCATTTGACAAAATACAGCACCTCTTAATGTTCAAAACACTAGAAAAACTAGGGATAGCAGGAGCATACCTCAAGATTATAAAAGCTATCTATGCAAAACTGAAAACCAACATCATCCTCAATGGGGAAAAATTGAAAGTATTCTCCCAAAAAACGGGAACAAGACAGGGATGTCCTCTTTTACCACTTCTATTCCACATAGTCCTTGAAACCCTAGCCAGAGCAGTTAGACAGACAGAAGAAATTAAAAGGGGGCTGGGATTGTAGCTCAGTGGTAGAGCGCTTGCCTGGCATGCATGAGGCACTGGGTTCAATCCTCAGCACCACATAAAAATAAATAAATAAAATAAAGCTATTGTGTCCATCTAGAATTTAAAAAATATTTAAAAAAGAAGAAATTAAAAGGATAAGAATAGGAAAAGAAGAAGTTAAACTATCATTATTTGCCGACGACATGATTCTTTACTTAGAGGATCCAAAAACTTCCACCAGAAAACTTGTAGAATTAATAAATGAATTCAGCAAAGTAGTAGGATATAAAATCAATACCCATAAATCAAATGCATTTGTATACATCAGTGATGAATCCTCTGAAAGAGATATTGGAAAAACTACCCCATTTGCAGTAGGTCCCCCCCCCCAATGAAGTACTTAGGAATCAATTTAACAAAAGAGGTGAAAGACCTCTACAGTGAAAACTACAGGACACTAAAGAAAGAAACTGAAGAAGACCTTAAAAGATGGAAAAATCTTTCATGCTCTTGGATAGGTGGAATCAATATCATCAAAATGGCCATACTACCCAAAGCACTGTATAGATTCAATGGGATTCCAATTAAAATCCCAGCACCATTTCTTATAGAAATAGAAAAAGCAATCATGAAATTCATCTGGAAAAACAAGAAACCCATAATAATCAAAACAATCCTTAGCAAGAAGAGCAAAGCAGGAGGCATCACAACACCAGACTTTATATTACAAAGCTATAATAACAAAACCGGCATGGTATTGGCACCAAAATAGACATGTAGATCAATGGTATAGAATAGAAGACATAAAGACAAACCCACATAAATAGTTATCTCATACTAGAAGAAGGTGCCAAAAATATACACTGGAGAAAAGATAGTCTCTTCAACAAATGGTGCTGGGAAAACTGGAAATCCATATGCAGCAAAATGAAACTCAACCCCTATATCTCACCATGCACAAAACTAAACTCAAAGTGGATCAAGGACCTAGGAATTAGACCAGAGACCCTGCGCCTAATGGAGGAGAAAGTAGGCCCAAATCTTAACTATGTCAGATTAGGCCCCGACTTCCTTAACAAGACTCTTAAAGTGCAACAAATAAAAGCAAGAATCAATAAATGGGATGGATTCAAACTAAAAAGTTTCTTCTCAGAAAAAGAAACAATCAATGAAGTGTACTGACTACATTTTAGGAGCAAATTTTTGCCACACACATATCAGATAGAGCACTGATCTCCAGGATATATAAAGAACCCAAAAAACTTAACACCAAAAAAACAAACAGCTCAATCAATAAATGGGCCAAGGAGCTGAACAGACACTTCTCAGAAGAAGACATACAATCGATCAACAAACATATGAAAAAATGTTCAACATCTCTAGCCATTAGAGAAATGCAAATAAAAACTACTCTAAGATTACACCAAACTCCAGTCAGAATGGCAGTTATCAAGAATACAAACAACAAGTTGGCGAGGATGTGGAGGAAAAGGCACACTCATTCATTGATGGTGGGACTGCAAATTAGTACAACCAATTGGGAAAGCAGTATGGAGATTCCTTAGAAAACTTGAAATGGAACCACCATTTGACCCAGCCATCCCACTCCTTGGTCTATACCCAAAGGACTTAAAAACAGCATACTACAGTAATGCAGCCACTTCAATGTTTATAGCAGCTCAATTCACAATAGCTAAATTGTGGAAGCAACCTAGATGCCATTTGATAGATGAATGGATAAAGAAACTGTACTATATATATATACAATGGAGTATTACTCAGCATTAAAAGAGAATAAAATCATGACATATGCAGGTAAATGGGTGGAATTGGAGAATATCATGCTAAGTGAAGTAAGCCAGTCCCCAAAATCCAAAGGCCTAATGTTCTCTCTGATAAGTGAATGCTGATCCATAAGAGGGGAGGGGGCATGGGACGAAAGGAGAAACTTTGGTTAAAGGGGAGAAGAGGGAAGGGATGGGACATGGAGTCAGGAAAGATAGTGGAATGAGATGGACAACAATGCCCTAGGTTCATGTACGACTGCACATATGGTGTAACTCTAAATTGTGTACAACCAGAGAAATGAAAAGTTGTGCTCCATTTGTGTATAATGAATCAAAATGCATTCTGCTGTCATGTAAACCTAATTAGAATAAAAAGTACATTAACAGAATGTCTGGGGATGTGGCTCAGTGGTTAAAGAACCCTGGGTTAAATCCCCAGTAATCTCCCCCCCAAATACATATGTGCATATATATATGTACTTATATGTGTATATGTATATATACGTGTGTATATATTATATACATATCTATATATCCAAGAGGTATAAAATTTCGTATGTTTGTGTTCTCTTCCCACCCCTATCCCACCCCTGATTGATTAGATAAAGGCTCATCTATTTTACTGGTTTAAATTTTTTCAAGCTATTGGAGGAAAAATATGGATTTAAAAAAAAATCAATCCAAAAAGAACACAAGAAAGAAAAAAAAGGGGGACATGGATTCATAGGGACAAATAGAAAATGAATAGTACAAGGTAATTGTTGAGCTGACCATATCAGTAAATACATTAAATTTAGGAAATGAATTTTTTAAAAAATATTGGAATTTTTTAAAAATAAAGATTTCAACTGGATTAAAAATCCCCAAAACTTATTTATATACTGTTTATAAGGAAGACACTTGAACTATAAGGACACAGGAAGGGAGAAAGTAAAAGGATAAAGAAATACAATAGGCAAACATTAACCAAATAATCTGTGCAGCTACACAAATAGACAAAGAGGAAGTTTTAGAGATAAGGAAAGACACTTCATGATAATGAATGCTTCAGTCTACTAGGAAGACACAAAAATTCTCAATCTGTGTGTACTCAATAACTGATTTTGAAAATCATATCAAGTAAAAATTGGCAGAACTACTAAAAGGAAGAAGAAACAAAAAGATAAGTACAGTGCACAATTTTTAAATGTACAAAGAATAATTATTTTCACATACTGTCTATGAGTGATTTGATAAACTTTCAATAAAACAACGTAGCAATATCAATTAAAAGATTTAACGTTATTCATACCCAGTAAGTCAGCCCATTTCTACAATGTTCAAAATTATATATTACAACTAAAAATTAGAAACAATCTAAAAATCAAATAAGTAGGAAATGTAAATAAATTATGGCACATACAGTACACATGATGGAGTGGTATGAAATCATTTTAAAAATTATGGTTTGAACCCTATTTAGTGATGTAGGAATATGCTCATAAAGCAAAGGGAAGTGGAAAAAAGCAAAGTACAAAAATATATATTCAGCATGAATCTTATTCTGCACAACAAAGTAACAATTAGATAAATATGCATACAAAAATTATCCTAAAAGATGTTATCAAACTAAAAAACTTCTGCACAGCTAAGGAAGCTTTTAAGAGCTTGAACAGGGAGCCTACAGAGTGGGTGAAAATCTTGGCCATCTACTTCTTTGGTAGGGGATTAATATCCAGAATATACAAAGAACTAAAAAAATTTAACATCAAAGAATAAATAACCCCTTGGGCTGGGATTGTGGCTCAGTGGTACAGTGCTTGCCTCACATGTAGGAGGTACTGGGTTCGATCCTCAGCACCACATATAAATAAATGAATAAGCTGGGCGTGGTGACTCACGCTTATAATCCCAGCACTTAGGGAGGCTGAGACAGGAGAATTGTGAGTTCAAAGCCAGCCTCAGCAATGGCGAGGCGCTAAGCAACTCAGTGAGACCCTGTCTCTACAAAAAACACAAAATAGGGCTGAGGATGTGGCTCAGTGGTCGAGTACCCCTGACTTCAATCCCCAATACCAAAAATAAAAAATAAAAATAAAAAAATAAATGAATAAATAAAGGTCAATCAACAACTAAAAAAAATTTAATAAATAAATAAATAACCCAATCAATAATGCGCAAAGAACTAAACAGAAACTTCTCAAAGAAGAAACACAAATGGACAACAAATATATGAAAAAATGTTCAACATTTCTAGCAATCAAAGAAATACAAATCAAAGCTACACTGATATTCCATCTCACTCCAGTCAGAATGGCAAGGATCAAGAATATGAACAACAAACACTGCTGGCTAGATTGTGGGGAAAAAGGTACACTCGTACACTGTTGGTGGGGCTGCAGACTAGTACAACCACTCTGGAAAGCATTATAAAGATTCCTCCAAAAACTAGGGATGAAACCACCATATGACCCAGCTATCACACTCCTTGGTATTTTCCCAGAAGATCTAAAATTGTCATACTACAGTGATATAGTCATGTTAATGTTTATAGAAGCATAATTCACAATAGCTAAATTATGGAATCAATCCAGATGCCTGTCAATAGATGAATGGATTAAGAAATTGTTATATGCCAGGCGTGGTGGTGCATGTCTGTAGTCCCAGCACTTTGGGAGGCTGAGACAGGAGTTCAAAGCCAGCCTCAGCAACAGCGAGGCACTAAGCAACTCAGTGAGACCCTGTCTCTACATAAAACACAAAATAGGGCTGAGGATGTGGCTCAGTGGTTGAGTACCCCTGAGTTCAATCCCTGGTACCAAAAAAAACAAAAAAAGAAAGAAAATGTGATATATAATATGTAGGTGTATACAACTAAAAATTAGAAACAAATTTTATACACACACACACACACACACACAATGGAATTCTACTCAGCCATAAAAAAGAATGAAATTATGGCATTTGCTGGTAAATGGATGGAAATGAAGAATATCATGCTAAGTGAAATTAGTCAAACTCAGGAATTCAAATGTCAAATGTTTTCTCTCAAATGTGGAAGCTAGAGTAAAATAAGGGAAAGCAGGAGGGAAGGATAGAATAACATAAAGAACTAATGAAACACAAATGAATAGATGAGTGAAAGAATGTCTAATAAAGCAGGGAAAATGGGAGAGGTAAGGGAAGACAGGAGGGAAAAGGGGGGATCATGAACTGAAATTGATTTCCAATGTATGTATGAAATTGTCAGGATGAACCCAAATACTATGTATAAATATAAAGTTCTAATAGAAAATATATATCCTAAAAGGAGATAATCCAAAAGATTAAAAGGTAGTTGTTTTTTTTTTTTTTAGTTGTCAATGGACTTTTATTTTATTTTATTTATATGAGGTGCCGAGAATCGAACCCAGTGCCTCACACATGCTAGGCAAGCACTCTACCAGTGAGCTATGATCCCATCCCCAAAGGTAGTTATTTTTTAATATGATAGATATTATTTCTTTTGCTCTTTTCCTTACTTGTATTTTTGTGTGTGTGTGTTTTTGGTACTGGGGATTGAACTCAGGGGCACTCGACCACTGAGCCACATCCCCAGCCCTATTTTGTGTTTTTTTTTTTTTTAAATATATTTTAGTTATACATGGACACAATGTCTTTATTTGGTTACTTATTTTTATGTGGTGTTGAGGATTGAACCTAGTGCCTCACATGTGCAAGGCAAGTGCTCTGCCACTGAGCCACAACCTCAGCCCCCTATTTTTTGTTTTATGGAGAGATAGGGTCTCACTGAGTTGCTTAGCGCCTCACCATGCTGAGGCTGGCTTTGAACTCATGATTCTCCTGTCTCAGCCTCTCAAAGTGCTAGGATTATAGGCATGCGCCACTGCGCCCAGCTACTTATATTTTGTTTGATATAATAAATGTGTATAACTTTTATATTTCAAAAAATTATAACTTAAAATATGACATTATAATGATCAAAATTACTGCCATAAAGCAATTATGAAAAGTGTATATTTACTTCTATGAGTCAGAGCAAGGTATCTCTGAGTCTGTTTCCTAAGAGATGATAGGTATTTGAAACACACTAACTTCTTAAATGACTGCTCTCTAAGAATAACTAAAACTTAACATCTCTGAATAAATTAGAAGGGTAAAGTACATAGATGGAACTGGGTGTGGTGGTGCAAGCCTTTAATCCCAGCACTTTGGGAGGCTGAGACAGGAGAATTGCGAGTTCAAAGCCAGCCTCAGCAATGGTGAGGCACTAAGCAACTTAGTGAGACTCTGTCTCTCCATAAAATACAAAATAGGGCTGGGGTGTGGCTCAGTGGTTGAGTGCCCCTAGTTTAATCTCCAGTACCAAAAAAAAAGAACATAGATGGGGGAGAAAATCTAATAAAATTAACATCTATATTCCACTTATTCTAGAAATGCTGTTAACAGGACTTTAGAGTCAATTGTCTTTCTCTATTGTTAACAAGAAGAAAGTATGAGAAAAATATTGTTAAAACAAAAAAGTTTTGAAATGAAACATAAATACCTTGTGAGCCAAATGGAAGAGCAGGCGGTTTTGGAGTCGACTTTTAGGAGCTGAAAAAAGGATTCAAGTTGCTTGTTAAAAAATTCAATAGTCTATGGCACTTAATCCCTTGTAAAAACAAAATGATACTCAGATGAATCTCCTTAAATCCTTATCTATCTGACCTTGAGATGTTTTTTCTGCAATGAATATTGAGTCTGATCTCTACCTGGAGCAGTAACAGCAACATCAAAAGCTAGGGAAATGTTCTAAGATTCTGTTCTTCCCTAGCACTTGTTCTATCTGATTCTATTATGTTGTCCAAGAACACAGTAGCCCATTTTCCTGTTGTTCATATATTAAACCAAACACTGTTAGCAGACAATTGTGATTTTCTCTGTAGGAACATAAAATCCAATCTCATTCAGTTTTTCAACCCAGCATTCTTTTTCAATTCCTTTTTGAAATCTTCTTTTCCACAATTATACTGCCATATTTTCCTAAGCAGTAGCCCAGACTTTATCTCATAGGTCTTCTAGCATAGTGATATACCACACCTAAACAGGCAGCCAAACATAAAGGTTAACATCTTTCAAGTTCCAAATATCTTTTGTACTCTTAGAAATTTTTCCTATTCTGAACACCTAATTCTTCATTTCTTTTACAAAAAAATTCATACTTTACTGCATATAAAAGAAAAACATAAGCCAGGTAAAGTGGCGCATGCCTGTAATCCCTGCACTTTGGGAGGCTGAGACAAGAGAATCGCAAGTTCAAAGCCAGCCTCAGCAACGGCGAGGTGCTATGAGAGCCTGTCTCTACATAGAACACAAAATAGGGCTGGGGAGGTGGCTCAGTGGTGGAGTGCCCCTGAGTTCAATCTCCAGTACCAAAAAAAAAAAACAAAAAAAAACCCACCACAAAATAGGGCTGGGGATGTGGCTCAGTGGTCAAGTACCCCTGAGTTCAATTCCCAGTACCAAAAAAAAAGAAAAAAGAAAAACATATATATATTTTGAAATAGAGATAGCTACTTTGATTACTTTTTATGTGTCTAACACTCTTCTAAGCACAAAGTCTAGAAACATGAGATACTAAAAACACCTTAAAAGACCTTATTAAATTAGGAAAAACTATACTAATACATATGAAATACTCAGATACAAATCAAGAAAGGCTTCAAGCTGAATATGGTGGCAAATGCCTTGGAAGGGTGAAGCAGGAGGATCACAAGTTCAAGGCCAGCCTCCTCAACTTAGTAAGACCTTGTCTCACAAGAAAGTTAAAGAGCTGCAGATATAGCTCAGCAGTAAAGCAAATCCCCAATTAAAAAAAAAGCTTCAAGTTCCCCATTTCCATTAAGATTAGTATGTACACACACGCACATCTGTCTTCATGTCTTTGTATATATGTGTGTATGAATTCTACCTGGAATATATTCTTCCCTAACAAATTTCCTAACAAACATTCCCTTATCCACTGTTCTACATTTCCTTGAACTTAATTTGATTTATACTCTAATTAACCTTATTGTTTCCTCCCATGTTTCTCCTTCCCCTTACTCTTGTTTATAAATTTGAAAACAATCTTCCTGAGATCACTGTCATGACAATAAGAAAGCACAAGGGAAGGTATCTGGATTCCTCAAGCTAAAGTTACTGGGATTCTCACTCAGAAATTGGAACTAAAGCCATGACATCTACAGCCGTAAGAGCATGAACACCTACACCTGACTACATACTACCAACAGCATCAATGTCCTTCTGTCGTGGGGCCTAAGAGATACCTTCCTTTTCTCATCTCTCATCCTGCTTTTGGGCTGTGGCTTCTTGGATGCAGGCTGATAGGAGGTGTTCTAGGGTGAGAATGGGGGGAATTAACTCTTCCTTTAAACATAGATCAAATCCAATATATTTTTCCTCCCACGGTACTGGGCATCAAACTCAGGGATTTTGACAGAACTACACCTCAGCCCTATTGTTTAAAAAAAAAATTTTTTTTTTAACTGTGAGACAGGGTCTTGCTAAACTACTCAGAATGACCTTGAATTTGTGATCCTTGTGCTTCAGCTTCCCAAGTAGCTGCAATTACAGATGTGAGCCATTACACCCAGCTCAAATTCAGTATCTTTTGAAAAATAAATCTACTTTTTAGCTTTCTAATGTTAGTTGGTTCTTGTCTCAATGATTAAGAAATAAAAGAAGCTTTAGGGCTGGGATTGTGGCTCAGTGGCAGAGCGCTTGCCTTGCAAGCATGAGGCACTGGGTTCGATCCTCAGCACCACATAAAAATAAATAAATAAAGATATTGCGTCCATCTATAACTAAAAAAATTACAAAAAAAAGAAGCTTTAGGGGCTGGGATTGTAGCTCAGCGGTAGAGCGCTTGCCTCGCATGCGTGAGGCCCTGGGTTCGATCCTCAGCACCACATAAAAATAAAATAAAGATATTCTGTCCACCTACAACTAAAGAAATAAATAAATATTTAAAAAAAAAAAAAAAAAAGAAGCTTTAAGGGGGCTGGGATTGTGGCTCAGTGGTACAGCGCTTGCCTTGCATGCGTGAGGCACTGGGTTCGATCCTCAGCACCACATAAAAATATATTAAAAAAATAAAGATACTGTGTCCATCTACAACTAATACAAAATATTTAAAAAAAAAAAAGAAGCTTTAAAATCTCCAAAATGACTCTTACTGTGAATGAAGAGTATCAAATATAAAAAGAGTTCATTTACCTTTAAATCCAGCTGCTTCAGCTTGTTTATACATCCCAAGGAAAAAGTAGGTGCAGGCTAGGTTCACCCAGACTTCAGGATTGCAATTTTCCTCTTTCGTTGCATTTTCGTATTCCTGAAATACATGTTAAGTGGTGACCTCATTTTGGCAGTAAAGCAATTGCTAGATCATCCTTCTATAAGAAAATAAGATTTCTTACACAGATAGGGCAACTTTACATTTAAAGAATCTTACCAACTCCTCATTCTATACCTTAAAAAGTGGGACACTGAAGCTGAAGCTCAGTCCTACCCATGCAGGCTGTTGTGTATGTAAGTCTATGCTAGATTTCCTCCCTCCATGTTTTACACTGATAATGGGCTAACAAACTGCAGACAATGAAAATCAACAAAAATATTTTATTTTTGCTAACTTAAAAAGACATAAAAGTTAAATACTGGGCTGGGGTTGTGGCTCAGTGATAAAGCACTTGCCTAGCACGTGTGAGGCACTGGGTTTGAGCCTCAGAACCACATAAAGATAAATAAAAATAAATATATCGTGTCTACAACTAAAAAAATATTTTTAAAAAAATGTATTTAATTTCTTACTAAGGACCCTTTCTGAGATTCACTGTTAAACCACATTTTTCACATACTCTTTCTCAGTTTTCTCAAATACCTCTATTTATTTTTATACTGCATTTGGGTTACTTTTTTTATATATATCTTTCACAAATAGTAAATAGCCTCTATTCTGTTTTTTTCACATCTTTCCTTTTCCTTCAAGAATCTTGTTCCCTTTGTTCTTTAACTTACCTCCCCATAATGTGGCCTTGGATATTCTAATTTTTGTTATGCAGAGTCTTCAAATTCTTTTAGGTTATATTTTGAGTAAGAATATGTGGGAAATGTTTCAGCAATTTCATTTATAAATAAAAATTGCTTAACATAAGACATCTATAATTTTATTTAGACCCATATTCCTACATATTAATCAATGCAGATGGGAAGGGTTTGCAATAATCAAGAAAAATGATTACCAAAGAAATGATACTTACAATAATAAAAAAAATTATATAAAGATCATACAATCTTGTCTGTTGTCTGAAAACAACCAAGCGAAATAAAAGTCATTTTGAGAAAAGACTGATGAAAATATTTTTATCAGAAGTGCTTAATATTTCTCTTCTTAAGATTTACTGAAGGGGCTGGAGTTATGGCGCAGTGGTAGCGTGCTCGCCTAGCACGCAGGAAGCACTGGGTTCGATCCTCAGCACCACATAAAAATAAAAATAAAGATATTCTGTCCACCTACAACTAAAAAATAAATAAAAAAAAAAAAAAAAAAAGATTTACTGAAGAGCCGGGCACGATGGCACAAGCCTGTAATCCCAGCACTTAGGGAGGCTAAGGCAGGAGAATTGTGAGTTCAAAACCAGCCTCAGCAATGGCGAGGCACTAAGCAACTCAGTGAGACCCTGTCTTTACATAAAACACAAAATAGGGCTGGGGATGTGACTCAGCGGTCAGTGCCCCTGAGTTCAATCCCCAGTACCAAAAAAAAAAAAAAAGATTTACTGAAGAAATACTGATTCCAGGTGGCAGTATAGCTCAGGGGTAGGAGACTTGCCTGCATGTTCAATCCCATCCTAATGCTAACAACACCTTGTATTAGTACACATGTAAAAGTAAAAAGTAAACAAGGTACATACTCATGCTGGAATATTTATATAGATTTCTGAATCAATACATTTTAAAAAAGAGCCAGTGGGGGCCTCCATTAATAAAGAAATAAAACTGGGAAAGGCAGATAGGGTGATTTTGTTTTTCTTTTTACTTTGTTTCCTTTTGCACTGTTTGAATTTTACCTCCACTAGATGTTGTTACAATACAAAGTTTAATAACATTTTAAACACATGCCTGTTAGATTTTTTTTTTTTTTTTATTTTACTAACCTCCAAAGCTCTCTTGTAGTCACCCAGGTGAAAAGCACAGTATCCAATCCACAAATTAGTATCCTCTTCTTGTTCTCCAACGTGACGTTTAAACTTCAGGTTTAAAGTTCAGTAAAAAAAATCATGAAAAACTTTGAATAGTAAATCCTCTGTTTTAAAAACTGCTATGTTGGGGCTGGAGTTGTGGCTCAGTGGTAGAGCACTTGCCTAGCATGTGTGAGGCACTGGGTTCGATTCTCAGCACCACATATAAATAAATGAATAAAATAAAAAGGTCCATTAACAACTTAAAAAATAAAAATTAAAAAAAACTGGTATGTTAAGTTCCTAATGAATTTTCAGCAAGCTAAGTAGTATATGCAGAACAATATGTAGTTTAATTGTGCCTCTACTTACAGTACTCAGCACAATTCCCCTCTAATAGTCACAGAAATTTGTATCTTCAAATATTTCACACTTGTTTTTTCTGTATTCATTGACAGCTTACTCCAGAAAGTATGTAAGTTATCTAATAATTCTGGATGATATGTATGGAACAAAATAATTGCATGAAATATTTAAAGTCAAAGAACTGAAGGTCAGAAAGGCTAACCAAGGAATTCAAGATCACACAGCCAGTAAATGTAGTGACAGTGACTTAAAAGTAGTGTCTGCCTCCAAAGCCCATATTCCCACCCTCTATGCTTACTGCATTCAACCTCATACTTCCACATGAGTACACACATATTTATTAATAGCTTATAACCCTGCACTGAAGACAAAGCATTAAATCATTCTACTACCCTTGACTACACTAGTTTATCAGATTTAAAGAAGTTATAATATACAGAAGACTGGCTTCATTTATGTCCACTGTGAACAAATATTTATGAATTACTCAGCCAATAAAAGAAAAATCCCATTTTGGAGGAATAGACTGAGACTTTGAAAGAGGATTCTGAATTATCATGGTAAGGTGAGTTTTTGTTTTCACTCTACAGGATGATAAATCAAATAGTGAGCCAATACATGTTCACAGAGTATCGCCACAGTGGCTTAGTCATCCCAGGAGGAAGAAATCTCTTTGATAACTTTTCGTCTGAGATAAGAATTTACTCTTCTCACCAAGAGTAAATTCATATGAATTTAAGCATAGTGCTTTAAGTCTGGGGGAATTCTTGAAGAATTGTCCCCAAATTTGCCCCAGGAATTCCCTGGGGCTATGAGATTTTTAAAATTCCAAACCCTTATAGTTACCATTCCCCACTCCAATTAGCTACCCGAGAATGTAGGCATAGAGCATAGTATCCCTGTTAATTTAGAGGTCTGAAATTATACATTAAGAAAAATGTCATTGCCTTAAAGAAAAGAAAGAAAATAGAATGACAAAAATAGACTTATACAATCAGTCCACTGATTGATAGAGCTAGAAGGTCCTTAAGTCAACCCCCACAATTGCAAAAATGAGTTGCTACCAAAAAAGCTAAACATTGTGCCCACTATCAGAGCACTAGTAAGACATGGAAAACTGAGCAATATATGTAAAGTTAATTAAAACAATTATTATAGATAGATTTTCAGTAATACAGCAAGAGTAATGTTTTGGAGAGATGATTGCAGCACCACACAACCAGACCATGCTGTCCAAACCCTTCATCTCAGGTGTACCCCTGTACTCTCCTCTAGCTTCTCAAAAAACAGTTTCTCAAAGCACAATCTCTATGGACCATCTACATTAGAAGCACTTACACCACTTACCTAAAATGCAGATTCCTGAGGACCACTGCAGACCTAAAGAATCAGAATTGCTAATGCAGAAGTCCAGGAAAACACACATCTTGGTAACTACTCTAGGTATTTCCAATACACATTAAAAGGTAAGAACTACTGGGGCTGGAGAGTAGCTCAGTGGTAGAGCTTATGCTGGATTGCTGTATTCAATCTCCTGCAGTGTGTGTGTGCAGGGCGTGGGGGTCAGTCAGCACAACTGCCATAGAGATTTGAACGGCTTTTTATTTAAAAAAATAATAAATATGGAAGAATTGTTTAAATTTGACCAAAATTTTGTCACATAACATAATAGAAATTAATCATAAATTGCTCAGGAGTTAGGATAAACAATGTGAGAAATGAAACTGTATTAAATGTCACTCCATATTTTAGGTTGAATTGACTATCTGTGAAACTAGACACAATCAAAGTAGCCCTTAAGAAATAAGGGTTTTTTTTAAGTTTATCTTTTTTATTTTTATTTTTTGGTACTGGGGATTGAACTCAAGGGTACTCCACCACTGAGCCACATCCCCAGCCCTATTTTGTATGTTATTTAGAGACAGGGTCTCACTAAGTTGCTTAGCGCCTTGCCCTTGCTGAGGCTGGCTTTGAACTCGCGATTCTCCTGTCTCAGCCTCCCAAAGTGCTAGGATTACAGGTATGCGCCACCGCGCCCGGCTTTAAGTTCATCTTTAGTCAGGATTATAGTTAACCTGGAATCTGCAACTTACCAGACTTACTACGTGTTTCCTTGAAGAAACCCCATAATGCATCCACCTGTTACAACAACATAGCAACCAGCATTCACCTGAACATTCGTCTATAGTCTGGTATTTACCAAATCAAGAAGCAACCTTCTTTGGACATTACCTCCAATAGGGTAATAGCGCCAGTGAAATCTCTTTGTGAAAGTAGCTCCTCTAGTTTTGGAATCTTCCTACCTTTCTTCTTTCTTTTGTCAGAGTGCGGTAGTTCCCCACCTACAGCAGGTTTGGCCCTTGAAAGCATCTGTAAAAGAAACAACAAAGATAACTGAATGGTCCAATGTCCATGGTCCTTTTTAAACTGAGAGTGACAGCTCCACTATTTACAAGTCAAATCCTTAACAACAAACTTCAGGGAAGCCTATTCAAATTCCTTTTGAAGCCCTGCATTTTCCTACAAGGACCATCCCTCTGTACTTGAGCTGAACCCAACAGTTACTCCCAACTTCTTTATCCATTGTAGACGCCTCCCCTTGCTCTGCTTTCCATCCCATGTGCAGCTCAGGTGTAGGGAAATGGAGAAGCAGGAGGGGAGAAAGCATCAAGGTATTTAGGTTTGCATCCCTCCCTAGCCCCGTGGGAACGCAGGTAGGCTAGAGAGATCAGCCTGTGCCGACACACCCAGACTCTACCCAAAAGTGTGCTGGGAGTCTCTAACCTCCAGCCCTGGACCCCTTTACTATTCAGAGCCACTAACCATCTTGGCGTCGGTCCTGTGAGCCCTCTCTGTAGATACACAGCAAAGGCCGCGCCTCCGCTGGGCGCCGCATCCACACGGCTCACTCGGTCTCCACGGCAACCCTGCCGGGTGGCTGGTCCGTTTGAGAGAAGAGCTCGTCGGAGTACTAGCGACCTCCGCTCTTTGGTTCCGTACCACTTCCGCCGCTGGAAGAGAGGAAGTTCCTCTCCCGAGGAGAGCGACGTTCTTTGTGCTGAGAACGAGTTTGGATAAGTCTCTATTTACGAATTTACTTTAGGAAAAGACTAATTAGAAGGGCATTGCTTTTCAAATGCGAGTTCTTGGGAAATATATTTCCAAGGACCATTTCCGTTTTGGTCTTGGGCTCCATAGCAACTCCGGGCTCTGACACCCTATGGGTGTCTCCTGCTGGTGGCGAGCGAATCTGAACCCAGGGAGTTGACGTTTGGACGCGGAAGTGGAACTAAGATCGTTTCTTATCTGCTTAGATACGCCCCCACACAGTAAGAAACTGTGATAAATATTTGCGGAGTGTCAACTTAATGTATCTCACTCCTGGCGGGGCTCTGTGGGACACTACCTGTAATCCCAACCGCTTGGGAGGCTGCGGCAGGAGGACCGCGAGTTCAAAGCCAGCCTCAGCAATTTAGCAATTGCTTAGCGAGACCCTGTCTCAAAATAAAAAATAAAAAGGGCTGGGGATGTGACTCAGGGGTAAAATGCCCCTGTGTTCAATTCCCAATACCACCTCCTCAAAAAAAGTTATTTCACTCCTGCGCCCAGGTGACACGACTGCAAAGGTAGTCTTCAAAAATCACCAAACCGTGGAATGCTGGAGCTGGCTGCCACCTTAGAAGACATTCAGTCAACCTCTCGGAATTAGCAGACTAAAGTAGCCTCGCCTCGTGGTGCAGACCTGTAATCCCAGCCACTGGAGAGGCTGAGTCAGGAGGATCTCAAGTTTGAGGCCAGCCTCAGCAATTTAGTGAGATTCTGGCTCAAAATAAAAAGTAATAATAATAAAAAGGGCTGGGGATGTGGCTCAGTGGTAAAGCACCTCTGGGTTCAATACCCAGTACCAAAAGAAAGGGGCAGGGTGGGAATGTAGTTCAGCCATGAGGAGCCCCAGGGTTCAATCTCACACACAAATTAACAGACGAATTATGTATTATTAGTTAACTAACAACTTGGGTGACTATTAACTCGGGTGTAGTAATCCCTGAATGACCAGTCCTGGAGATATTCAAATGTACCACAAACTCATGGAAGGTGAGTATGATTTCTTAGAGTCCTTTGCTTACTGCTCCTGCTCCAGCCTCAGTCCTTCCTCTTACTCTCTTTTTTTTTTTGGTACTGGAGATTGAACTCAGGGGCACTCCACCACTGAGCCACATCCCCAGCCCTATTTTGTGTTTTATGTAGAGACAGGGTTTCTCTGAGCTGCTTAGCGCCTCCCCGTTGTTGAGGCTGGCTTTGAACTCGCGATTCTCCTGTCTAAGCTTCCCTAAGTGCTGGGATTACAGGCTTGCGCCACAGTGCCTGGCTTCCTCTCACTCCCTTAATCAGTTTAAGAATGATGTTTACTTATTTTAATTCACCGAAAATTATACTTTTGTATATACACAAACATGGATATATGGAGATACAGAAAGGTACATACAGAGACTTCAGACGTGCACAAAATTTACCAGTACTGTATTTATAATTTGGTTTCAATTTTCAGAAATATCCATATTTTTTGTTAAATTTATTTATTGATTTTTAATTTTTTGGTACTGGGTATTGAACCCAGGGGCACTTTACCACTGAACCACATCGCCACTCCTTTTTATTTTATTTTATTATTTTGAGACAGGTTCTCACTAAATTGCTTGGGCCCTCTCTGAATTGCTGAGGCTGGCCTTGAACTTGTAATCCTCTTGCCTCAGCCTCCTGAGTTGCTAGGATAACAGGTTTGTGCCTGGCTTTAGTTAAATTTAGAACAAATATTTTAACTCTGCTTTACAGCAGATTGTTCTATATCCTCTTGTGACAGCTTAATTGAGATATCATTCAAATAATCATAAAACTCTTTTAAAGTGTACAATTTAGTGGCTTTTAGTACATTCACAGTGTTTTGCATCCATTCCCACAATTGAATTCTAGAGCATTTTCATCACCCCAAAAAGGAACCCCACTGTCCATCAGCAGTCACTCATCATTTAACCCAGTTCCTAGACTCTGACAACCACTATTCTATTTTTCTGTCTCTATGGATTTGCCTATGCTAGATAGTTCGTATAAATGAGACTGTACAAGGAAGAACCACATACCATATGTCTAAATACTGAAAAAGTTTAAGTCAACTTAACAAATTGTTAAATAAAATGTTTCATCCTTCTACCTTGACAGATATAACACCATGAAGAAACTCAGGCTCCAATTCCAAACTCTCAGACTTCTCAGAATTCTGTGCTGGATGTGGCAGTGCAGAGAGATCTAGCCCCAAGCCTCATCCCACAACTCTTCTCTGTCCAACACCATAAGGACTTTGTGTATGTGTGTGGACACAGCCCACAAATCCAAGGCCTAGTCACCCAATTCCTTGTGTTGTCACTCTCTGGTTGACCTAAAGGGAGGGCAGACCCAGAGGAGACACCTGCGCAGGTGTGGAAACAGGGTTGTGGTTCTATGGGCTAGGAATTCAGAGCATCGTGGCATGCTGAAGGGGGTGCATGAATATTCAAGAACCTCTCAGCCCCATGGACTCTTCATACCTGGGTTAGGGTGCACTCACAGTGCAGAGCTCCTAGAAGGGCCCCTCGCTACAGTCTAAAGGCATTATTGCTGATAATGCTGTAAACACAGTGTTGAATTTGCTAAATCAATTGAAATGATCACTGACTTCCAGCAGTTTGGGGTATTGTTTTAGATCTCTGAATTCTGACACAGGGTATTTGAACTGTAGCTGTATTATGAAGGACAGAGTATGGCATGGAGTGTACTCGACATGTTAGTCCTCCCAACTTTAGCTCTAAGAATCACCCAGCTGAGTGTTAAGAAACACTTAATAACACAGACACACAAAAGCTGATTGCTCAGGTAAGAGACCAAGTTGGAACTTGCAATATATTGTACTAACAATAGAACACTAGTTTCTGAGAAATTTTTAAAAATAATAACCCAGATTGTGCTGGTTGTATGACTATGTCAATTTAGTAAAGATCATTGACTCATACAATTGAAGCAAGTGAGTTTTATGATATATAAAATGCATCTCAATCTGGTTTTGTTTGTTTTAAAGGCAGTCCAGCTCTAACTTCAGTGATGTTCTTGAGTCACTGAATTTCCAGTCTCACCCTGATGCACAGTGCTATTAACTAAGAAACCATTGGAAATCATGCCCCTGTCCTTCACCAGGGCCATGAATATGCTGAGACATTAATAAGTTTAGGCGGGGGCTGGCACTGTGGCTCAGTGGCTGAACGTTTGCCTAGCACGTGGGAGGCACTGGGTTCGATGCTCAGCATCCCATACAAAAATAAGCAAATAAAATAAAGGCATGCTATCCATATACAACTACAAAAAGAAATTTTAAAAAGAGAGAGAGAGCAGTTTGGGCAGGGGCTAAGGAAGTAGCCCAGTAGCAGAACACATTCCTCACATACACAAGGTACAAAAATGAAACATTTTGGCATTTCTCAGTAAAGTTGATTTTCCTTAAGGGGAAAAAAAAGTCTCATGGAAAGAACTCTTTGCCTTTCTCCTACAGACCTTAGTAACTCTAGTCATTGGTTCTGAGTATTGTTAGTTTTTTTTTCTTTCTTTTGTTCACTACATTTATAAATGTTCACTATTACCACCAAAAAAAAAGTCTTAGAAACCAAATTTTATGCCACTCCCTCTTAGCAAGCTATATGGGGAGAGTATGACCAAAGGATGATTCTAAGCAAATGCAAGAATGGTTCTTGGATTCAGCATTCAAAAATAAACTTGAAGAAATACATTTTTCCAATTATTTTAAATTATTATTATTATTATTATTATTTTGCAGAAGTACTACATATTCGCTATGAGAATTTTGGAAGGTACCAAGAATTAAAATGAAGAAAATGTAAACTACATATTTATAACTAAGAAACAACATTTATTAACATTTCAGTGCTTTTTAGAAAGTGATTTGACAATCTTGGCATGGTGGTACATGCCTGTAATCCAAGCCATTCAGGAAGCTGAAGCAGGAGGATTGCAAGTTTGAGACTAGCCTCAGTAATTTAGGTAGGTTCTAAACAACTTAGTGAGACCCTGTCTCAAAAAGTGAAAAGCACTGGGGAGGGGCTGGGACTGTGGCTCAATGGTAGAGCACTTGCCTTGCACGTGTGAGGCACTGGGTTGGATCCTCAGCACCACATAAAAATAAATAAAGATATTGTGTCCATCTACAACTAAATACATATATATATATATATATACACACGCACTGGGGATGTAGCTCTGTGGTAAAGCACCCCTGTGTTCAATCCCCAGTAGCAAAACAAGAAAACGGAGTGGTCTCATCTATGTGAGGATACTGTGAGAAATAATTTTCAAGTTGATTGCTAATGTAATTGTTTACTTGGTGAAAAGATAATGGAGAAGTCAGAAAGCCATATAAACATAAGATGTAAACAGGAAAAACAGAGACCACTGAGCCCTGAGAGGAATGCCCTAGTCAGCCACCTCTGAGGTGAGGAATCCTGGGATGGCAGACCCCAGGCTGAAGGCAGCCGCCAGCAAGAACTCAGGACCACATAAGCTTGTGTGCTTTGGAATTTGAATCTTGCCTCTGCTGCTTCCAATGCATTAACTTCTCTGATTTTTAGTTTTCTATAAATAAAGATAGTGAAACTCCCCTCACTGACTTGATTAAGATGCATCTAATATAATTTATAAGTGAGAAGCAGTATCACAGGTACGTGAACACAGTATGTAAGCATGCAGCCTCTGGAGATAGACTGGCAGGGCTTATTTCTTGGCTCTACCACTTGCTTCAGCTGTGTTACCTGAGCAAGTTACTTAACCTCTCTGGGCCTCAGTTTTCCCATCTGTACAAATAAAATGATAAAAAAATAGTGCTTACCTGATATGTCTATTTGTTATGTAAAGTAAGTGAATGATATACACAAAGCTTTTAGAATAGTGTTGGGCACATTTTGTTATCATATGTGTTTCTGTCCTCATATTATTTTTCTTTAAATCTGTTTTGTAGTTGTAGGTGGACAGCATGCCTTTGTTTTATGTGGTGCTAAGGATCGAACCCAGGGCCTCTCACATGCTACAAGTGCTCTGCCACTGAGCTACAGCCCCAGCCCCTCATACTATTATTTTTAACATATAATTTGCATGCCATAAAATTTAGCATTTTAAAATGTATAGTTTAATGGTTTTAGTATATTCACAAAGTTGTACAACTGACACCACAATCTAATTGTACAACACTTTGACCATCCCTGCTCACAAAGCCTATACACATTAGCTCTCTGTTTCCCTCTTGCTCTGACAACTATTATATGTCTCTATGGATTGGCTTATTCTGGACATTTCCTATAAATGGAATCACATAACACATGTCTCTAAGTTTGCTTCCTTCACTTGCCATGTTTTCGAGGTTCATGCATCAGTACTTCGTTCCTTTCTAGGGCGGAATAATATTCCATGTTATGGACATGCCACATACTGTTTAAGTTTTCATATCATTTAAAGCACGTAATGCATAGTAGGCATTCAGGACTTGGTGGTCCTATTAGCATTCCACGCAGTGCACTGCAGTTGAGGGCGCAGCTTCCATCCTATTCTATCCTGGATGGAATGAAATTCAAGGAAGAGGCCAAGCTGTGCAAGGCCACCTAGCTGCTGTTGGTCCTATTTTTGCTTGCCAGACCCAGTTCTGCCCTGAAAGGTTCTCATTAGCTCTCTCCAGCCCTGCACAACTTGGCACCTGTTGTAATTCCTGCTCTTTCTCCTTTGCTTTCTGCACTTGGCTCTCAGTTCACCTGTGAACACTATTACCTACCCAGTATCCTCCAGCAGTCCATACACTGAATGGCTTAAAGAGATAAATGTTCTTATCTCACAGTTTCTGCTGAGTGGCTGAACTGGGTGGTTTTGGCTCAGAGTTTCTCCTGAAGGCTGTTATCATGGGATGTCTTCACTGGGGCTGAAAGTTCTCTTTTCAAGTGTCTCACCCACATGCTGAGCAAGTTGGTGCTGGCTGTCTGACTGAAGGCTTAGTAACTTGCCATGTGGACTCCTCTGCAGGGCAGCTTGGGTGTCCACACAACCCAACAGTTGGTTCCCCCAAAACAAAGAGTCCAAGAGAGAGAAAGGAAACACAGTGGGTTTTTTTTTGAAAGTCACACTGTTGCCAGGCGCAGTGCACGCCTGTAATCTCAGCAGCCTGAGAGGCTGAGGCAGGAGGATTGCCAGCCTCAACAACTTAGGCCCTAAACAACTTAGTGAGACCTTGCCTCTAAGTAAAATAGTAAAAAATACATAAGTAAAATATTTTTAAAAGGGCTGGGGATGTGGCTCAGTGGTTAAGTGCCCCTGGGTTCAATCCACAGTTGTTTTTATAGTATCATGTTCATCACACAGTTCAGTCCTATTTGACATTCAACACGGAAAGGAGATTACACAAGGGTGCAAAACTCCCTGGGGGCCAGCTGGTGGCCCACATCAGGCCATCATTACCAAGTCAACCCTACTTCTGGATTCCCATATCCCCATTTCCTCTGCTCTCAGCCTAGTGTGACCAGGGTAGGTTTGCAGCCTCAAGTTTCTCATTTCAACTGTGAGCACAAACAACGCACACGTGAAGAAGGAGCTGGGAGGCAAGCCTCAAATCAGCAAGCTTTTCTCTATTCAGTATTCAGCAGCAGAGTCAATGGGCACCTGGCGTGGCTCATTTTCCAGGCAGAAAGTAGCAGTGGGCTGAAGCAAGGGTCTGGGTTATATGGGCTTCGGGCTTCGTTTAAGGTGGGACAGGAGGGTAGTTTTGGGGGTTCTTTGTATTGGGGCCAGCTGATTCATTAGGGCAGGGGAGGAATGTCAATAAGGAATTTCCTGGGGCTTATTGTATTGGAGTTAGGTGACACATTAGGGTGGGGGTCATGTGCCTGTCAGGTGCCAGCCAGTTCCTTTTTTGTTCCTTCACTCTGGCTGAGGCCTGGGATTTTAAATGACAAAAATTTAGGAGCCAGAGCAGTGGCTCAAGCCTGTAATCCCAGCTGGGATTGTGGCTCAGAGGTCGAGCACCCCTGAGTTCAATCCCCAGTACCAAAAAAAAAGAAACAATTTAGGGAAGGGCTGGGGTTGTGGTTCTGTGGTGGAGCACTTGCTTTGAATGGTGAGGCACTGCATTTGAGCCCCAGCACCACATAAAAATAAACAAAGATATTGTGTCCACCTACAACTAAGAAAATATTTTTTAAAAAAAACTTAGGAGGGCTGGGGTTATGGCGCAGTGGTAGCGTGCTTGCCTGGCATGCGTGAGGCACTGGGTTCGATCCTCAGCACCACATAAAAATAAAATAAAGATATTCTGTCCACCTACAACTAAAAAATAAATGTTTAAAAAAAAAAACAGGGAAATATGTCCTTGGGCTTATTCCCCATAGGCTTCATTCCAGACTCTGAAAGGGAATAAACAATTAGGGTGAATGGGTCTCAATGTCAAATCTGGCTGCTTCCTGCTGAGAAGGGGCGAGGTAAGGAACTTCCCCCTTTCAGAGTTCTGACAGAGACCATGGAGACCCTGGTGGCTGAGGCTGAAGAGGGATATATGTGGGAGGAGCCTCAAGATTGTCGTGATTGAAGTCATCCTTTTTAAAAAGTCAGAGGATGGCACAGGAGGAGATGTGTCCTGGGAGGTGGCTTGGGTTGACAGGTCACCTCCCTAAGAAATCATTTCTTGGAACCATATTTTCCTGATGTTTTAATCGTTTGCATCCTGTTTGACAGACTATGCAAAACAAGAACAGAGGTAAGTTTAACAGTATAGTTATTAACCCAGCTACAAGCATAGGAAAGTGTTTAAAGGGAAGAGATTCCTTCAGCCAAATTGCCCCAAATCTCTTTATCATTAAAAGCAGGTGCCTTAGCTGGGCGTGGTGGCTCACTCCTGTAATCCCAGCACTTTGGGAGGCTGAGACAGGAGTGTTAGGTCAGGTCAGGGCCCAAAATGTCCAATTAGGGGGACCGGTCAGCGGCTGCGCAGTGAAGCTGCCAGCCAGACGCTGAGGCCACCAGTAAACACGCTTCCTGTCAATCAGCAGGTTTTCCTGACCTATCCAGGAAGGACTCTGGCCTTCTCTTCCTGCCCCCAAGCCCTCCCCTTCCTGACCGGGCTTTCTTGAAATTCTTTGTGTACCGGAGCCCCAGCGCCATTCTCCCAGACACACTCTGATGGACGGGAGAATTCGGCCCGAGAGGGTATATTCCAATGAAGTCTTGCCCAGCGGCTTTAATTCATCTCCTCTTGGTCGTCTAGTCTTTACAAGGAGAATCACGAGTTCAAAACCAGCCTCAGCAATGGCGAGGTGCTAAGCAACTCAGTGAGACCCTGTCTCTACATAAAACACAAAATAGGGCTGGGGATGTGGCTCAGTGGTCGAGTAGCCCTGAGTTCAATCCTTGGTGCCAAAAAAAAAGCAGGTGCCTTTGCTTCATCCATGGCCAGAACCTGAGATTGTAATTTCAACACATCCAAAGAAACATTATGAATAGGATCCAGTCCCATTAGGTGATTACTTACATTTTGCTATTGAATCTCAGCATCATTATATGGAACTCTAGTAACATAAAATTGGGTAATGTTAATGACACTGAAGTCTCTGAAGAGTTTTATGGAAAATAATACTCCTACAAAACAGCCTCCAAAGAAGCAGAGAAACGATGCAGCTGCATTAACCTCCCAATAAATCCTTTTCAGATAACCATGGGTCATGAAGGAAGGAGGAAAATATTGAAACTCTGGGAGACAATAAATCCCAGAGAAAGAAAAACAATGGGCAAAATTTAAATACCATCCCTCACAATCTGGGCTTCTATCTCTCCAAGTAACAATGAGCTTCAACCTTTTACAGCTGCGCTCCTGAGTTAAAGTTTTAACCTGCATAGCTAGCCCACAAATTCCAATGATGAAACCAACCTAATTGTCTTCTATAAAACCAAAATTCCCTCTGTAACTGAGGGCCATTTTTACCTCCAGGAAATGAGCCCCTACAGTGCCGGAGTCAGCGAATGAATAAATGGCTTTCCTGAACCTGTTGAGGTTTGCATGCATTATTTTTTTTTAATATTTTTTTAGTTGTGGATGGACACAATGTCTTTATTTTATTGCTTTGTATGTGGTGCTGAGGATCGAACCCAGGGCCTCACGCATGCGAGGCAAGCGCTCTACCACTGAGCTACGATCCCAGCCCCTTGCATGCATTATTTTGTGCTTACACTGAGCCCATCAGAAATCTTTTACTTGTTCTCCCAGCCATATAATAGAATCCTTTAGTTGCTGAATTTCTTTTCTTTCTTTCTTTCTTTCTTTTTTTTTTTTCAGTACTGGGGATTGAATTCAGGGGCACTGGACCACTGAGCCACATCCCCAGACCTATTTTGTGTTTTATTTAGGGTCTCACTGAGTTACTTAGTGCCTCACCATTGCTGAGGCTGGCTTTGAACTCACAATTCTCCTGTCTCAGCCTCCCTAAGTGCTGGGATTACAAGCGTGCACCACCATGCCCAGCTAGTTGCTGAATTTTACTTAAAATTTTCTGATCAATATGTCCTTGAGTTTATCAGGTCTCAGTAAAATTCTTTTGAAATTGAAATTCTGTAGATACAGAAGCAATTATCCCCGCCAAGATAACAATGCCAGCTACTAACCATCAGATAAAACACTTAGCACTTTTATAAGGAGCCTTGGGACTACAGGCCCTTCTAGAATCCTAAATTGTCCTGAATTTTGCCATATAGTTTGATTGACACATTTTTGTAGCATACAGTTCTCACATTTAACATAATACATATTTTGTGAGGCATTATATTGTACCTGAATAGGTTCAGACAATAAAACATAGGGCTTTTAAAAGCCGGGCACGGTGGCTCAAGCCTGTAATCCCAGCACTTAGGGAGGCTGAGACAGGAGAATCGCGAGTTCAAAGCCAGACTCAGCAAGAGCGAGGCGCTAAGCAACTCAGTGAGACCCTGTCTCTACACAAAACACAAAATAGGGCTGGGGATGTGGCTCAGTGGTCGAGTACCCCTGAGTTCAATCCCCAGTACCAAAACAAAAACAAAAACAAAAACAAAACATAGGGATTTAATACATATGCTGTGAGATAGAATTCCTTATGAAAGGAAATATTAAGATGGGTAACATTTTTAAACTTATTATATATGTATGGCAAGGAGGTCTCTGATCCATGAGGTTGGCTGGAGGTGTAAGGGAAGGGAAGGTTGGGGGGGAGTAGAAGGAGACCTCCTTTAAAGTTAACAAAGCGTTTGGTACAAAGCCCTTTACTATCCATGTGACATAAAGCCACAAAAGTTTAGCAAGTGGTTGATACGCGGTACCCCTCAGGGCTGTTGGAGTTGGATTTTCGATTCATAGCCTTCAGGCAACACCAGAAGTTCTCCGGGTTTCAGGCACCAAGCTTTTTCTGCATGGCCTTTGTTCTACAGAAAATTGTGGTGGGCTGAGGCCAGGGTCTGGGTTATATAGGCTGCGTTTAGAGTGGGACAGGAGGGTAGTTTTGGAGGTTCATTGTATTGGAGCTGGACAGAAATGTGAATAGGGAATTTCCTGGGGCTTGTTGTATTGGGGTCAGGTGACCCATTAGGAGGTCAGCTGCCAGTCAGGTGCCGGTTGGTTTTGTGTTCCTTCACTCTGGCTGAGGTCTGGGATTTTAAATGACAAAAGCTTAGGGAGAATGTCCTTGGACTTATTCCCTATACCCTTCATCAACACCATCAAAACAGAGCCTCAGCTTTTCCTCCAAGAGGGATATGGCCCACGGCCCTACCCTTACACCTACACTTACAACTCCATCTCTTCCCAGTCCAGTTCTTTCCAGGGAATCTTGTTGTTGGGCAGGTTCAACTCGGGGAAACCCCTGTGCCTGCTGGCCACTTCTGTCCTGCTTTGTCTTATCGCTTGATTAATGCCTCTCCCCACTCGCATGTCTGCTGTGGAGCACCTGTTTGACACGGACTTTGGACATTCCACCTGACTCAACCCTCTGATGTTTATGTACTTTTAATTTCTATGACTTAACATAGCTGACTCATCATAGCCTATGTGTGGTGCTTCTCTCTCTAACTGGTGGTTCAACTGATTTGTATAGCTCAATATTATATGATGTGCCCCAGCAGCTCCAGCTTTGCACTCTCCTATTGGTCCCTTCAGAACTCTCACATATTGAGACAGGGGCAAAGGTCAGGCAGTCACTGTAGGTAATGAAAGTTGGGGGTCCAGAGGATGAGACTGCTGGACACAGCAGCGCACCCCTGTAATCTCAGCAGCTCAGGAGGCTGAGGCAGGAGGAGGCTGAGACAGGAGAACCACAAGGTCAAAGCCAGCCTCAGCAACGGCAAGGCGCTAAGCAACTCAGTGAGACCCTGTCTCTACATAAAACACAAAATAGGGCTGGGGATGTGGCTCAGTGGTTGAGTGCCCCTGAGTTCAATTCTCACTACCAAAAAAAAAAAATAAATAAAACCAATAAAAAGGGCTGAGGGTGTGGCTCAGTTGTTAAGCACCCTGGGTTCAATCCCCAGTACCCTACCCCCAACAAAGAGAGAGGGAGAGAAGGTGAAGTCAGGTAATTAAAGAGAGAACAATGGCTTGCTAATGGTTAACCTCCAAGAGATCCTGCTAGTTGGCACTCTGGGTTGCTAACAATTACCTTCTGTGCCTCCTCCCACTCCCAATCACATATACGGGAAGAAAGAGAAGACAATAATTAAAGAGGGTGGTTCTGGGGTCTCTAAGACAGCAAGTTGCACCCCTCCCCCAGGCTTTTGGCTCCTCCTCGTTGCTGATCCCCAACAGACCTGTGTCTATATGCTCACATCTTCCAGTAAAACAATAATGAACCATAGCAATAAAAACTCAAAAGGGATCAACAAAAAAATGAACAATCAGACAATAAGATTCTCCCTTTGGCTGTCAATTCCTTCCCTTGTCAGTCGTCTAAAATAAGTGATCTATACTTAATTGTTCTATTTCTTGATTTCCAAACTTACCATCCTGAGGAAACTGCTCTATTAAGTAAACTGGAATGCAAGACTACATACAGGAGAATATATTTAGGACCTACTGTCATACAAGGACCAGGGGATGGTACAGAATTGCTGCCAGGATGGCTCCTTGATGCCTGGGAAAGTAATGGCACTTGAAGAGTGAGGCTGGCATACCTAAATTTCTACATCAGATGTTAGAGAACAAAAGTGGCGTATTGAAATACATGTTAGACCAGAACACCTACGAGAGGACCATGCCCCACAGGGTGCCTCGGAGGAATCAAGTCCTAGCACTTGGCTCACTGACAGCAACAGGGATGTTAGGGCCCTGGTGCAACACCGAGTGATGGCACTCCACAGCAGAAACTGATATTTATAATGACAAAGTCAGAGGGACAGCCAAGGGGCCACTTCTGCAAAGAATTGTGTAAAGAACTGTGGATATTGTAACAGAACAGAGTTACCCTAGAAGGAAAATAGGTTGTCAACAAAGTAGTGTGATATGTACCATCTGGAAAGTATAGAAATGAATAAGCAGGGGATGGGATGTGGCTCAGTGGTAGAGCGCTTGCCTAGCATGCGTGAAGCACTGGGTTTGATCCTTAGCACCACATATTAATAAATAAAATAAAGATCCACTGACGACTGAAAAAAATTTTTAAAAAATAAATGAATAAGCAGGATAATAAGGAGAAAAGTCACCCAATGAAAAGTCACAATTCTTTACCAGTTTCCATACCTGAACCAGTGTTCAGAAGTAGAACCCACTTTGAACCCACAGTAAAGGACCTATAACACTACCATAGTGATGTATTATAGCAGTTCTTCCAATCCTTCTCTCCAAAGAGATTGACAGCATTTTCTGGAATGATGGAACACTGGGGAAAGAGGAATACCTCAGCATTTTGTGACTGTTGGGCATAGGGTCAGAGGTCAATTGAAACCCAGAGACCTGAAACATCATGATGACCCCCATATTAGATGTTACAGTGGGAACAAATGGAGTCTTGACTATTGTCGCCCGCCGGCAGGAGACAATAATCACGCCGTTATTCTCAGAAAGCAATCTTTATTTTTGTTGAGCGCTCTTCTTGCCTTCCTTGGTTTTCTTTTGTTCTCTCTTGTTCTTCCCTCCAGCCTCCTTCTATATACTCTTCATACAGAAGGAAGTATTACTGAGCAGAGTTACAACCAATCAGAAGGAATAGATTATCAAGCACGAGGGGAATGCATGGGCAGAATACAGGCGTGTATCAGAGCAGGCATTGCCCACGAGCCAAGCATGCACAGTGACGTTACTGCCAGCCAATGCTATGCACTTCCTTAAGTTGTCCACCTGTTTACTGCAAGTTTCTGGCATACAGCCAGGTCACCATCTTGAAAGGGTGGGGCAGCTCCCAGGCCCAGAGAGCCTGCTCCCAATATCTTCCCCTTTTCTTTTATAATAAAGGCTCGGGAATGTGCCTGTCTTAGGTCGACACCACCTCGGAGCATCCTTACCCGTCATCAGACCTTAAGCCTTCACGCTTAAGTCCTGTCTTAGGTTGGTATGCTCTTTGTGATGAACTTACCCATCTTTGACTACCGTTCCAGTATGCTCAGCCAGACTTGGGGGGATGTGCCACTTTTTATGGCTAACATGGCTTGCAGAATGGCTCGTTTGCCTCGGCGATAATCTTGTCTCATTTTGCGAAAACATATGCGCAAAAAGCATTGAAATATACAGGAACAGATCAAGAGTAGCAAGAGAATAGAACACCCACCTAAGAACAACTGTTTCACCCAGGTCAAATTGGGTAGCCAGGATGTCAACCATGACAAGAAATCATTGCCTGAAGTGTCTTGTTGAATACGATTGACAATCTCTTTTAACCTTTTCAAATCTTTGGTGATAGAATTACTGTTGTCAGTTAGATTAAAGCAACACATATATCGCACTTCAGTACAAGACTTATGATGTAATAATAGTAAATAATCAATGGCAGCTCGGTTGTCCAATATAGCTTGTCTGAGCTGTTTTTGTTCATCATTTAATAGTGCAATAGCCTTAGATGTATAATTAATATGTTTTGCTAACGCACACGCTAGCTTCATGGTCCCTTTATAAGCCCCCACAGCTAATGCAGGGATTCCTACAAGAGAAAAAGTCAAAGCATTAAATTCAGCCACGGAGACTAAGTGGATGGAGTCATCACAGTATTTAGACAGAGCCAGAGATCGCGTTTCTCGTTGGTGTGTGGGATGCTCTTGTAACAGATCTGTAGACTTAGGCAAGAAGATAGTTAATCTGCTGAGACAACACAAGGTACCATGAGACATATTAGCCGGAATATAGTTAAACGTATAGCGTCCACAAGAGAAAAACCATCCAATGGGTAAAGGGATATGTCTTGCTCCATATACTATGGGCTCTTTTGCTGTACAATTAAAAGAGGGAGCCTTCAAATCAATACAATTAATAGTACAGTTTTGAACTTCAGCACAAGTGTCATTAATAGCGAAGGCCACAGTTGGGGTAATTAGTTTTAGAGCATTACTAGGCAATTTATCTT
>PVHX01018895.1:0-35764 GCA_004024805.1 Geosciurus inauris
AGATGAACCCACTTACATACAGTTACCTTATACTAGATAAAGGAGCCAAACACGTACACTGGAGAAAAGATAGCCTGTTCAACAAATGGTGCTGGGAAAACTGGAAATCAATGTGCAGCAAAATGAAACTAAACCCCTATCTCTCACCATGCACAAAATTCAACTCAAAGTGAATCAAGGACCTGGCAATCAGACCAGAAACCCAATGTCTAATAGAAGAAAAAATAGGCCCAAATGTTCATCATGTCGGACTAGGACCATACTTCCTTAACAAGACTCCTATAGCACAAGAAGTAAAATCAAGAATCAACAAATGGAATGGATTCAAACTAAAAGGCTTCTTCTCAGCAAAAGAAATAATCAATGAAGTGAACAGAGAGCCGACATTCTGGGAACAAATCTTTGCCACACACACATCTGATAGAGCACTAATCTCCAGGATATATAAAGAACTCAAAAAAATTAACACCAAAAAAACTAACAACCCAATCAATAAATGGGCCAAAGAGCTGAACACAAACTCCACAGAAGAAGATATACAATCCATCAACAGACATATGAAAAAATGTTCAACATCTTTAGCAATCAGAGAAATGCAAATCAAAACTACCCTAAGATTTCATCTCACGCCAGTCAGAATGGCAACTCTCAAGAATACAAACAACAAGTGTTGGCGAGGCTGTGGGGGAAAAGGCACACTCATACATTGCTGGTGGAACTGCAAATTGGTACAACCAATCTGGAAAGCAGTATGGAGATTCCTTAGAAAACTTGGAAGGGAACCACCATTTGAGCCTGGTATCCCACTCCTAGGTCTATACCCAAAAGACTTAAAAACAGCGTACTACAGTGCTGCAGCCACTGCAATGCTTAGAGCAGCTCAATTCACAATAGCTAAACTGTGGAACCAACCTAGATGCCCTTCGATAGATGACTGGATAAAGAAACTGTGGTATATATACACATTGGAATATTACTCAGCAATAAGAGAGAATAAAATTATGGCATTTGCAGGTAAATGGATGGAGTTGGAGAATATCATGCTAAGTGAAGTAAGCCAATCTCAGAAAACCAAATGCTGAATGTACTCGTTGATAAGTGGATGCTGATGCATAATGTGGGGAAGGACATGGGAACAATGGTGGATCTCTGCTTACAGGGGTGTAAGGGGGGAGGGAGTATGGGGACTGCAAGGGTGATGGAATATGATGGTCATTATAACTCTAACTTTATGTATGACTGCATATATGTTGTGATTCTATACAACTTACAACTAGAGAATTGATATGTTATCCTCTATCTATGTACAATGAATCAATTTACACTGTTAACATGTTAGCCTAAATAAACCAAAAAACAAAACAAAAAAAAAAAAAAACAAGGCTCTCAGGAAAATGGTGTCCTTCACCGATTCTTTTAGCAGCATTTCTAGATTATAAACAAAAACAAACAAACAAAAAAAACATCTTTTTCAAATTTCTAACTAAGCTTCATAAGATGAAGAACATGCTATTTTTCCAAAGAATATATTTTAACAATAATAATGAATTACATTTCTAAAATGTAGCTTTAAAATGTTTTCTTTAATTTCCTGCCATTTAATTTGTTATCTCTTAGAATCAACATTTTTAAAAAAGATGTTCTGTACATGCAATTTGGAATTCATTTATTTAGCAAATATTTACTGAGTGCACAGTAATGGTCACTGTACAAAATAAATAAATGTCAGCATCAAGGAATTATCACCAAGAATAGCAGACAGCATGATGTAATTAAATGCATTAATTTTTAGAGAGAGTTCAGCAGAAAATGAATACAAAGGCCCCCAGTTAATAAATCTCTTCCTCTAAAGGGTACTAAATTAAAGAACAGCTAGAAATTGAGCTTTCACTGTTAGTTGTGACATAATGTAGGATAAAGGGGACATATTCAAAACTTATAAATTTCTTCAAGTATAGAAAAATTCAATTCCAAAAGCAGAAATATTTTCAAGGTAATTTTATGCAGAAACCTTCTGCATGATCTCCATTACACATGATTTTTCCTGGTGCACTTAGCATTTAAAACTATAACAATTCACAAATAATATTAGGTACATTTACTTGGTCTATATCATTTTCCAACTAAAGCTTCAGTTGGTATACACCTGGTGACGTAATAGTATTAGTGGTAAAACAACTTTCAGGAAAAATGCACTTAATTATGAATGCTAACACAATGGTTAAATATTAGTTACTAAATGGGATCCTCAGTCACAGAAGAACTTTGTCAATGGCTAGGGAGTCATACAAGAAGGCCAAAATCTGAATGAGAAGTTTCAGTAATAAAAATGAATTCACCAAGATGGCCTCATTTACACAAGTCATTGAATGACACTCACTCACACTTTTCCAAAGCTTTTTCCAATTCTCAAATTCATTTGAACAATCTTTCAATCCCCTAGAAATAGCCAAATCCCATATAAGGATGAGAAGAGAAGCTAATGGAGGAGCCAGAATTTGCAAAATGTGGACACATTCAGGTCTTTCATTGTCATTGAGGGGACAAATATAGAAGGATGTTAAGGTCAAATCCACCCAGTAGTGATGGACTGAAATTGAAATTGAAGATACGGAGTATTGGTTTGAATTCATAGTTTTTAATATATAGAGAGAAATAGGGTATGTGTGTGTGCTCGTGTGTGTGCATGGATGAGTATGTGAATTTAACTCTGTCCACTGGGAAGGCCTAGGAACAATCTCTCTGTAGCAATGTATATTCTTGCTAAGATTTTGGTTTCTCAATACAACCAAATCTTGGTTTCTAGTGTCCAAATCTTGGTTTCTAAATACCACTTCAACTAAAAGTAATCAGACTCCTTGAAGAAATGAATGTTTCCAGGATGGAGACTAGTAAATAACACAATGAACCTGTAACATCCTTGGGGGGGATGGAGGAGGGAGGGAGGGAGGGAGGAAGGAAGGAAAACAGGCTCGCTCAAAAACTAATGGAGACATCTAAAAGAGTATAGAAATTAGCTTGGAAGGTGTCCCACTAATCGAATTTGATATAACCTGAGCATCAAAATAACAATGACAGTGACAAGTTAAAATCCACAAAAGAAAATAGGAAACTAGAAGTCTACAATGATATACATGAGTAAGGCCAATCTTCAGAAAAGTCTTAAAGCTGAGACTTATTTCTTCAATTTCTAGTTACATCAGTTATCTCCCACTATCTTCATAAGACAAGATGTTAAAAATAGTTCTGTTTAAATCTCTTACAGTTGAATGTTAATTAATAAACAGAAGAAATGATGGAATTTAAAAAAATGCCATTTGGCAATCATCATAAGAATAGTTGATTGAAGCAAGAAAGACCCATGGATGCTTAAGCTAGTGGGTGAAAGCAATATGCAGAATGTGATTTTTTTACACAGTCTCCAAGTATCTCTCTACCCAAAAGATATGAATTACAAAAAGGGATAAAAGTAACTTCAGATTTATAGAAACATAGTAGACATATCTTTAAGTGATCAAGGTAACATGGTTGGTATCAAAACAAATTGATACCACCTGCCACATAAAAAGATTTAATAATCATTTCTGTGACTGTCTATCCATCCCAAAATACATAACCTGGGGCTAAGCATGTGCATACATCAAAAATGAAATGGGGGAGAGTAGGCCAGTATCTGAGAAAAGTACGTATGGAAGGTCTTTGTTCTAGTTCTGCAACTGTTCTCTAAATTTGAATTCCCTTTCAGTTAAGAAATTAAAATTTAGAACACAAAATTTTCTGCCTTGTTATTAGCTATCAAGCTAACAGAGCTTAGTTCATTAGCTATCAAGCACTGTTCTAAGCTCTATCTACTTATTTACTCATTTAATCCTTAATACAATCCTCTAAGATGAATGCTTTTACTAGTTGCATTTTACAAATGGGGAAATTTGGGGACAGAGAGATTGAGTTACTTGCCCAAGGTTATAAATCTTGCAGGTGTTACACAGAGGCTTGAATACAGGCAGACTTCATGCTCTTGCTCACTCTGAGATATTGTCTACCTAGAAAAGTGTCACTACACCTTGGGGTTTCTCTAGATATCAATAATTAAAAGATGAGAGGCCTCAGAACCTATAATATGTTTACTTCTTGTTCAACATTCAGTTAAAAGTTAAAAAGATACACAATATTAGAAAGTTTCTAGTATGCAGTTTTGATGTTAATCTATCAAAAGACTAAAAACCCACTATAAAAATATTCGTTCCAGATGCGGTGGTGCATGTCTGTAATCCCAGTGGCTCAGGAGGCTGAGGCAGGAAGGAGGATAGCAAGTTCAAAGCCAGCCTCAGCAAAAAGCGAGGTATTAAACAACTCAGTGAGACCCTGTCTCTCAATAAAATAAAACATAGGGCTGGGTATGTGACTCAGTGACCCAGTGCTCCTAATTTCAATCCTTGGTATAAAAAAAAAAATGCTTGTGATATTTTAAAAACTAGATATTAAAGAAAATTGATTATATTCTTGACTTTGCAATTGGAAATAGTCAGAAATTTTAGAAGCCATTTTAGGAACACGGTGATTACATTGGTTTGAACTACTAAAACATTTCATCTTTATTATTACTCAACTTTTGTGGGCTGGAGTTAAAAATACATCCTTTCAACCTGTTTCAGATTATTTTTGCCTTTTTAAATATTTACTCAATAATTCCCAGTTCTGTTCTTTTGTGTTTGTTGTCTTGCAACTTATGTACTTCTCAGATCCAGAAATACTTTATTTTAATTTTTTCCCAGGCCCTCGGCTGTGCCGATGTAAAAGAAGGTAAAATAGTGTTGAAGACAAACCAACAAATTTTTATCAAATAATTGAATTCAGAATCCTTCTTAATTACAAAGAATTGCCCTTCTTGTATTTTATATTCCATGCAAAATACTTGTTGCAATGAAAGCATCAACAAACTAAAAATAATAAAAATGACCTCTAAATTTTGTCTAACCAATTTACTTGCAAATTAAACAAAATTTTATATTCTAGAATATAAATACAAAAAGCTATTATTTTCAGTTTACACATGCCTTCAGTCTAAACAAATGTTACTAATATAAATATTGTACCAAATTGATTTTTCAGAATTCTGCTCCTGGCTTCCTATTAGCAAAAAGAAAAAAAGAAAAATTGTTCAGGGACAATGAATTAGTTTTTGAGAAAATTCTAATCAAAGCTTCTATTAACAAATATGAAAATGAAGACAGTACTGTAAACTATAAAAGTATAATTTAAGATACATCAAAGTATTGTTTTTCCGAGATTTGATAATAGCAAGATATTACCTATACCTATTTATAATTTAATAAAACTTTTTATAATTTCATTGTGGAATATTCTCCTAGATAATTCTCTAAATGCCCTTATAAACCTTAATTATTACCATAACTGACTAATTTTATAGTTGTACCTTTTCCCTCTTCAGAGAAGGCTTCAATGGCAAAATTCACCAATAACCCAAATGCAACTCTAGTACAGAAAATACAGCACTCCACAAACCTTCTACATTCTTATGCTTCAAAGTATAAAAAGTTAGTATTCTTGATTACTAATGTGATAAATTAATAAATATTTGCCTTTGGGGATTGTATAGAGATCATATGCCAAGAAACACTGATTCCCTAGATTTGTAGATATTTGGAAGGTATCTCTTTCTCAAGATTTCCACATTAACTCAGAACCTAAGCTTTGCCACCTCAAATCCACTTTATTCTTCTTCCAATGATGCTTTTAAAAGTACCAATAGTTCATTTTTCTCAGTACAGACATGTACATTAAATCTAGGTAAACTCAGTCAAGCTTTCACTTTGTCAAAGTAAAAAGTACCATGCAGGAGTGAAAATCTGTTCATAACAGCTAACAAATTTTTGAAAGTTTCCAGTTGTGAGGAGTTATCCTAGCTCATTTCAGTAAAACACCAAAATGGGATTTAATAATACATCTATTTGGGAAATGATATACTCAATTATCATAAAATTCAGAGTGGGACTAAGAGAAGTCCAGGAGAAAAAATCTATTCATAGTCCAAAAGTTTTGAACACAAAGCATCAGAAACATATTAGATTATTCTGAAAGAGTAACTATATTTTACATCACATGAATTATGCTGCCAGACTCAAGCATCTCTGAATCTGAAATGATCTTCTGAAGTTTTCCTCTATCTGCGCTTCTCACCATCTAGCTTCTCTTGCTCATCAACCTGTGGTGGCTGGCTCACTACTAGTACTCTTCTCTCTTTGTCTTCTTCTGAGGCAAGCTTCTTAATCACCAAGCTTCTTAATCACAGAATGACCTCATTGTGGAGGTGAGGTCAGAATGACAGAACTAGGTTTGACCACATGATCTAACCAGTTACTTTCTGGCATTTTTCTAACTAGAACAAGTAGGGAAGACTCCTATTTGTCTTTGGTCATGATCCTAGAAAAAGGGAAGCCTACAACTGCCAACAGCCACAGAGCTAGCCTCTAGGAAATAACAAGACACAATAAAATCCTGAAAGAAAAAGAGAAAGACAGGGCTAGAATGAATTAAGTCACTGGCTAGACACCTGCACTTTCCTATTAAATCAGGAATAGTTTGATGTGCTACTTGATCAATTATTTCCTAACTGGATCATTCTATTAATATATAAACACATTGTAAACCCTACTTTTTTATTTTTTATTTTTTTGGTACCGAGGATTGAACTCAGGGGTACTTGACCACTGAGCAACAAAACCAGCCCTATTTTGTGTTTTATTGAGAGACAGGGTCTCACTGAGTTGCTTAGGGCCTCACTGTTGCTGAGGCTGGCTTTGAACTCGTAATTCTCTTGTCTCAGCCTCCCAAATTGCTGGGATTACAGGTGTGCACCACCACACCTGGCTAAAACCTCCTATTTTTAAAATATAAAATAACTTTCTTCACATCATATCTACCCACAGGTATTAGAATTCATTTCTACTCCTTTTGAAAGTCAATAACATTTACTGTCTCTACTTCCTCTTGAATCCAGTCCAATTAGACCTTCATTTCACGGGTATACTAAAAGTGCTTTTGTCAAGACCACCAACAGCCTTAACCTCTACTTTGCCTATCCATTGATGAGGTCACTGTCATCAACTCATTTGAACTTCTTTCTAGAGTATTTGACATGGCTGTGCTCTCTTTCTTAAAGCATTTTCGTCACTAAGCTTCCAGGTCCCCAAGTCCTCCCATTTCTCCCTGTTCTCATTGTTCATTTCATCTCAGTCTTCTCTCCTGGATCCTTCTCTGCTTCTTGAATGCATAGCCCTTAGTCTTTTACCTCTTTGCATCATCAAAAAATCTCCCATGAGCCTAATCAGACTTTTTAATCCTTAATCATCCCCCCAATTCTAATACCTAAATTATATCAAACCTAGAAAACATCCTTTATTACTGTCCCTGCTCCCCACAATATCCTGAATATAATCCCATAGCAAATTCTGCCAAAGGTTCCTTCAGAATATGTCAGGAATCATACCATACCTCTCTGCCACCTTCCCCTCACCAGATCACATCACCTTTCACCTCTGTCCAGTACAGTGTAAGAACTTCAACAAGTCTACCCCTTCTACTCTTGATTCATTCCCTAAGAGTCTAATATGCACATGGTAACTATAGTAATCTTTTCAAAAAAATAAATAACATTAATATTTTTCTCAAAACTCCTGAATGTAGTTATAGTTAGAATATACTTACTTAAAATAAGTTACATTATACTTAAAATAAGTACCATTCTCATTGTGCCCTACAAGGTTCTATGAGATATGATCCTATCTTCCTGATCTTATTTGTCTCCCACATTCTCCTCATCCCTCATTACCTTCCACCTATTCCAGCCTTCTTACAATATTCCAGCCTTAGTCTAGCTGGTCAATAAACAGAAAACACACTTCACCCAGATTTTCCCTGGCACACTTTCTATCATCAAGCATGTCTACAACCATAAATGATTTCTTTGGGGAGTTCTTCCTTGACCATATAATTTAAATAGACCTTGCCCTACCTAGTCACTCACTGTCTTATTTTTAATCATAACTTACCAGCAATTTTCTGTGTATGTATCTACACACACATACACACAAACTTTTTACTGTCTTCCTAAAAGATACTAACTCCATGAGAGCAGGATATGGATTTTGTTTGATATTTCATCCCTCAAATCTAGAATAATGCCTATCTCAGAGAAAGAACTAAATTCTTAATGAATGAATGGAACGAGTGATTCTGATTTTTGTCACTTGCAATCAATCAGATCACTGACGATCAAGTATTCCTACAACAAAGTTTCTCATTACTTGAGGTAATTTGAACCACTATCTCTTGCCACTTAAAAAAACAAGTTTGCCAGGTGTGATGGCACATGCTTGTAACCCCAGTGACTTGGGAAGCTGAGATAGGAAGAACACAATTTTAAAGCCAACCTGAGCAATTTAGCAGACCCTATCTCAAAATTAAAAATAAAAAGGAATCAGACCCAGTTAGTGGTAAAGCACCCCTAGGGTGCTGGGGTGGGGAAGAGGTGAACACTTACTAAAATGGACAATCATATAAATTTTAAAATAAAAGTTCTATAGTAAAAAAGAAGACATATTATATTGTATTTCCAAGCCACTCAACAAAGCGTGCTGAACAGTAGTTACACACAGGAATTTATTAAGCATTCAGTTTTGTGATATTACAGCCTCCAGTATTTAACAAACTGCAGGTTCCCTTGGGAACAAGAGTGATTATTTCTTCAGGCATTTTTTTAAAACCAAAGAATCTAGACCTAGTCCTAAAATATACTAACTCAAAACTTAACCTTCCCTCTCTCAAAGCCTCCAGTTACATATCTAAGAGAGAATACAGTCTAGTCTCACAGTCAGATTCATTCAATTAAGCATGCTCATTAAAAAGAGATGAGAGAAATTCAGACAACTACCAAAGTAGATCAATCTTTAACTATCTCACACTGCAATCTGGGATATGCTTACCTTTGCTAAGGTCACAGGCTCTGGATCAGTGGGTATGCAGCTAGTACACAGAAACCTACTATCATTCACTGTAGGAGAGCTGTAGCACTATCATTAAAACTCTGCCACAAAATATTTGGTACTGGTCAAAACATGGAAAATAATAACATTAGAATTCTACATGCTTACAACACATAATTCAAAAACCAAACAAATGCATAAGCCAATTTATAAGTTAAGGAATTTCTTTGGTCTTCCCTCTCTAAATACTTACCCCTCCATTCCCTCTTTTCCCATGACATCTACATCACCTTCCAGAAAGTTCAAGGTATTTGACAAGAACTGTCACTGGAATTCTTCATTGGAAATGGATTCTAAAAAGGACTTGAAAATGGTCAGTGAGATACCTGTGATTCACTGCCATCACTCTCCATTCATCAGTGGAAAATTATTTTTTAATGTTTCTTGACTGCCTAAGCAATTTAAATTCATTTTTTATTAACCTAACAATCTTTACAATTCATGAACCAAGACAATTACCTATGAAGAAATAGATGCTGATGTGAAATGGAAAGAAGTAGTTAAGACTACCTTTTACACAGAATAGATGTTCAAAATGTACTTGCTAAATAGAAAATTTTTAATATGTTCAACTTAAAATACATCTGTCAAATGCCTTCCTTTTTAAGCACAGTCATATCTACCAGTTTCTAAGAAAACACTTTACTTGATCATATTACCTATTTGTAACTACCATTCAATTTCCTTTAATCTTCTTATCTATCTCTTAAATAAGGTATTACCTATTGTTTCTACTTCATATATACTCTTTTAAATCTGTTTTTATTATGATAAAAATACATATAATATAAAATTTTCCATCTTCACTCTTTTAAGTGTATAATCTAGTGATATTAAGTGTATTCATATTGTTGTGCAACAATCACTACAATTCGTCTTTTCACATCTTGCAAAAGTGAAATTCACTATTTGCCCATTACATAACACCTCTCATTCTCCCCTCCCCCCAGTCCCTGACAACCAATATTCTACTTTCTATTACTATGATTTTAACTACTCTAAATATCTCTTATAAGCAGGAACATACAGTATTTGTTCATCCATGTTGCATGTCAGAATTTTCTTCTTTTTTAATGATTCATAGCACTTAATATTTTCATTGTACTATAGTCCATGTTTTGCTTATCCATTCATCCACTGATGGGTACCTGCACTGATTCTACTTAAATCATTCTTAAGTTTTTCTGTGTGTGTGTGTGTGTGTGTGTATGTGTGTGTGTGTGTGTGTATGTGTGACATTCCACATACCAATGTTTAAATTAATAAAGTTTAATCAGTGATTATCTTCTTGTCCAATCTAATGTGCACATATTTTATTTTTCTATATCCAACTATTAACCATTTTTTTTCTTTCCTCTCTGTTACCCCCACTATTGGGAAGGAAGGAAGTTTTGGATAGGGAGAAGAAAAGAAATTCCTTACAAAGATTTATATATTGTAAAGGGATAAATGATGAAATTTGATAGACCAGGAAAACAAATGGAAGCTAAGAGCATGTACAAAATACAAGAGATCCTTATTCATAGCTATATAAGATAAGCAAAGAAGGAAACAAAGTTAGTCACAGTATTCACAAGATAAACACTAAGTTTCTGCTGAAGAGTACATGTACTCAAACGTATTCTTATTAGTGAGATCTAAAAGGAATATTCTTCCTGAGGACTTTTCACAGATAGCAAAATGACAGACTATGCCCTCAACTATTCAATCATCTACCTTTTCCTAAAAACTCTGCTCTCTAGACTTTGGTGGCACTACCTTCCTTATTTTCCTTCCACGTCTCTAACAGCCATTACTGATTTCATTAGTCAATCTTCCACCTTTGCCTTACTGCTAGCATTTCCCAAGGCTGGTCACTTTCCCTTTCTTTCTTTTAGTAAACTTTCAATTCATGACTTTAACTAATTATACCTTTATATGAGTAAATCACAACTCTATATTGTTCATTTTGTTTTAAATATAGCCCTTGAGTAGCTCTTTACTACTAGTGACAAACATCTGTTTTATACTTTTTTTAAAAAATCCAGTTACATGGTAAATAAGTTCAAGATGGAGTAAATACTAAATTTCTTTCCATGCGATATCGATACTTACTGTTTCAGACTAATCTAGATTAAAAAATTTAAACTAGTAACTTAAGTATCTAATTAAAAACATTACAAAATAAAAAGTATCTAAATGGTTCATTATTTCCAACATTCTGGAAGAATTCATGCTGAAGCAAAAAGAGAATCAAAGGACTACATGGTGTTAGAGAACTGCTTGCTGAGGACCTCCTATTGAAGATGATCATACCTTTAAAATATGAAACTAGATGAGAAAGTTAGACAATCTAAGTTTTACGTGTTTTATTCCATCCAGGCTAACCATCCATAGAGTTAAAAAAAAATTTTAAAGTATAACAATGCTATGTGATTTATCCTACTTTTTCATCATTCATTTCCTCTGAACCATATATTTATATATCTAATGTAATATATGTACATAAATATATGTTTAAGAATTATAGAAATGTTAACAATTTTTAGAAACAAGCCAAGGTTGTATTCAAACTGAAGAATCTATCTAAGCTGGGCGTGGTGGCACACGTCTGTAATCCCAGCACTTTGGGAGGCTGAGACAGGAGAATCGTGAGTTCAAAGCGAGCCTCACCAATAACACAAAATAGGGCTAGGGATGTGGCTCAGTGGTCGAGTACCTCTGAGTTCAATCCCTGGTGCCAAAAAAAAAAAAAAAAAAACAATGGACCTACCTAATACTTTTAAATTTTTATTTTTATTGCTATTTGTAATTTACTTTATTTCTATTACAGTTGAATCCAAAAAGCTAAGTAACATTCAGTTGAAGGGGGAAGGAGATACCTAAGTAAGCCTAAGGCCTGTTTGAAAAGGAAAGATTTTTTTAAAAACTAACCATTTTTGAAGAGGAGAATATTATCAAAAAATAAGTCCCTTATTCAACAGCAACAAGAAGAAAATATATGCTCCATGTAAAGTAGAATTTAATATATTGAGTCTCCTGCAATAAGATACATTTGAACATCCAGGACCATATTCAGATTTAGTTCTACTCAACGCTTTCCAAACCAAGGGTTGATAAAGCAAAATTGAACACACATCTATATCTAACTGATTCTCAACTGTTGGGGAAATGGAAGAAAGGAAGGAAAGAACAACATGATGTTCAAAAAAGCCTGCTGTTTTCTAGATAGTCCATCACAAACAGTGAAAATTGGACAGTCCTCATTTTTACCTTCTGCAGAAGGTTCTGTTACTGTACTCCAAACTTGAGGTATCCCTTGAGTCTGTGAACACAGCAGAGGAGAAATGTAGAATAATCAGGTGTATAAGGCAAATAATAATAAGGCAAATTCACAATCAATCTTAGAATAGTACTTCCTTAAATCATAAGAAATCCTCATATGATCAATAATATACTGGTAAACTTGTTACATGACAAAAATGAGGTTCAAAACACATTTACTTCCTATGTGCCTACAGAACAGAAATGGTCAAATTTTCTAAAGCATAGAGAGATGTGTATGAGAAACAGGTGATCTCTGCATCCTCTTCTGAGAGGTAGTCTCTGTTTCACAATAAAACCAAGAATGATTTATTTAAAAAAGACAGTTGGGCTGGTGTGGCAGTGCATACCTATATCCCAGCTACTCAGGAGGTTCAGGCAGGGAGATCACAAATTTAAGGCCAACCTCAGTAACTTAGCAAGGCCCTGTCACCTCAAAATTTAAATTAAAATATATATTAAAAGGACTGCAAGGTGCTAAGCAACTCAGTGAGACTCTGTCTCTACATAAAACACAAAATAGGGCTGGGGATGTGGCTCAGTAGTTGAGTGACCCTGAGTTCAATCCCCGGTACCAACAAAAAAAACAACAAAAGGACTGCAAATGTAGTTCAGTGGTACAGCACTCCTAGGCTCAATCATCACTATTTAAAAAAAAAAAAAGTTAAGTATCTTCAACAAATTAAAAAGGCATTATTAATACTGGCATATCAGTATATGCAATAACCCCAAATCTCCAAAATTCAAGTGTTCTGAAGTAGAAGAAATAATGTCAACATTTTAAGAAAAACAGGAAAAAAGAAAACATAAAACCAAAACAGCCCTAGTGGATATATCTGAAATGAAAAGGACAAAGACACTGAAATGCTAACATGGGATCTTGATTAAAACAGATCAGCAACTTATTGTGAATGCTTTGAACTCATTTAGATAAATTTGTAATAAAAAACTGATTATAATGGAATCAAGTACACAGCATGAGGTACAAAAAGCGATTCTGATTAAAATAGAACAATGGTTACCTCATATACAAACTGATCAAGAAATACACTACTTTTTTAGCAACCCCCCTGCAAGCTCCCTTAAATGTTGGTTGATAGAGTAAATCAACCACATGTTTGTGTCTTATTTTTTACATAGAAGAAACTCTGACTACAAAAGACCTCTTTTGTAGTGGTGCATATGATGACATCTGTCATTTTAAAAACTAGACTTCCTCAAGAACAGGCCTTCTCTTCTGTATAAACTGCTTCTGTGAACGATGAAAACCCAATTCCTTTATTTAATGGCTCTTAGAAATAACAGAAGCATCTCTTAAAACTATGAAGTCTTGTATGAAAGGTGACAAGTATTTTTAAAATTTGATTTACTAAAACTGCATTAGAATTTGTAACATAATAAGAATGTACAAATACTCTCAGAGGTATTAATCCAACAGAGTGTTTCCCAGTAAAGGGGTGACAAGAGATGGAAGATAAATGACCCATGCTAAGATAAATGCAATCCCCTTAAACTCTCAAGACAAATGGATGTGCTTCTCCTTTTATTATTCCAGTTCCTTCTATATAATCTCAATTACAGACCATAGCATATCCCTTAATTACTTGTTAGTAAATCTTTCTCCATTATCAGATTGTAGACAGGTGAAAGATGGGACACATTCCGCATCCTCAGCACCTAGGACAATGTCTTGCTCATAAGCACGTAATTAAAAAAAAAAAAAAAGTTAACTGTATGCACAAGTTAAAAAAAACCCTCAAGCTCAATGGGTCCAAAACCAAAAAGAGAGAAAATAAAAACTGGAATTTATTCCAAATAGAAGAAAAGTTAATCCAACTGTTCCTTTAAAATATTTCTCAGGATTCAAGTCCACATCACATTAAGCTCAATGCTAATCTTCCTGCAAAGAGTACATGCATCTTCCTGTAACAATTCTATATTACAAGGCTTCTACAACAGGAAATGCAATAGCTCCCAATATTTACTACAATGATGATAAAAATGCTAAACATACTACCACTTCCCACACACACAGTAAATATTGCTAATTGGTAACTGCTACAATAATATCCTTCTTTGCTTTCAAGACCAGACTCAAATCAAGCTTCTTTAAGAGACTGCTTTAGGCAACAACCATGGATTGATAAACCCTGGTATATGAGTGGAATCTAACTTGCCACCCTTGGAACAGCACATTAGGTTAAAAATACAGTCTGTTCTCCTTCTCTGACCCATCACTAATTCCCAACTTGGAGGTCTCTTTTCAGCACTATGGATCACATTTTTCTTACAAAAACAGCAATAACAACAGGTATTCATTTGCTTTATGGTAGGCAATGTTTCAAGCTTTTTACATGTACACATTCATTTCTTCTCAACAATCTTAGGTGGTAGGCAATTTTCACTCCCATTTAACAGATGACAGAACTAAGACCCAGAAAGATTAAGCACTACATGTTAATAGCAAAAGAGATATAAAAACAGCACCTTATCTCACATACACTAAAAATGATTACATGTCTGGTTTGTAACTTATGCTTTTTTGAAGAGTTTAACAAATACACTTACTCATTTACTTGTGTTAATTTCCTAATTCCTTATATCCCTTTCTCATTTTTAAGAAAATTCTTTTTTCAAAATCTGATTGAGAAGCCATCTCCCTCAAAGCAGTCTTCCATATAATAAACCTACCCATTCTCTTAAAATCCTAAAATAGTACCAGAGTATTTAATCAAACCATCTTGTTTGGATTGCCATTTAACTTTTAATCTGTGTATAAACAAAATACTGTTAAGCTCCTTGAGGAGAAAGATTTTATCTTACACTTCCTTATATTCTTCTAGTGATTGCTATGCATATTATATCCACAAATAAAAACTTTGTTGGTGGATGCATAAACGTGTTCTCTGATAATCTGCAAAGCTTATGTTCTGAGTTACTGTGTGGATAATATTAACAATATGCCCAGACTCACTTACCACTTTTTATTCTGTGTAAAAACCAAGAATAAGTTGGTAGATTTTATCAATGTTTAGAAATCCAACTATATTTCACCCGCAGAAGAAAAATCTTATGAATATAAAAGAGCCATATAAAGAAAATATTTATAATTCCCCCTTACTTTTAGGAATTTAATACCCATGGTTACGAATTTATTTTCCTTTACATTTCCTTTCATGTAACATTAAAAATACACTTGTTCATTTTCTCTCTGGCTAGGTTTTATATACACTTGAAAACAACCATGACGAAATGCCCATATCTCTCTTCTCTCAGACTATTTCAGTTCCTTTAGAATTCTAATCCTTTAGAATAAAAAAAAAAAAATCAAACCTTCCTGTACTTTCAAATAGCTATTCAATTTGTAAAGTTTCAAATTACACAGTGGCTTTAGGTAGGATAAGACCTGTGCTAAGCAGGATAGAAAGATTACTGCAAGGTATAGAATCATATTCTATAATTAACCCAGTGAGTTTCTATTTTAAAAACAGTATATTATTTAATCAATTTATCTATTTATAGTCCCCAACTCTTGTACATAATCAATAATTTTCTATCTACATTTTTCTTCATTAAATATCTAACTATAATTTAACTACACCCAGTAATTCTTACAACTCACAGAATTTATCACAATCTTTATGAAATATAATAGTAGCTTATTAAATGGTTTTCATGTGCATTAAACTGTCCCCATGTGCAACTTACTCAAGCATTCTCTGTACACAAAAGATTACTATCAGGTCATTGTTGAAATTTTTCTATTTGAAGTCACAATCAACTTCTGCATAACACAACTTTGCTTTTTCCCAGTGTACAACATTCTTTAAAAAATGATAAGCAATTCACCATGATTTGCACACTATAATGGTAAATATGAATATTATGAGACCAAATCAAAAAATATTACAAAATTTTAAATGACTGAACATTTTCTTTATACATTATTAAAAAGAGAAATTAGCATTTTCTAAGTACCTACCAGGTGTGCCAGCAATTATGCCAAGCACTTTTAGTATATTACTCATTTACTCATTTATATCACACAAGAATCACATTTTTAAGGGATTTTTTTTGGGGGGGGGGAGTACTGGAGATTGAACCCAGGGGCACTCAACCACCAAGCCACATCCCCAGCCCTTTTATATTTTACTTAGAGGCAGGGTCTCACTGTGTTGCTCAGCACCTTTCTTTTGCTGGAGCTGGTTGAACTCTCAAACCTCCTGCCTTAGTCTCTCAAGCCGCTGGGATTACAGGCGTGCACTACTGCACCCAGCTTACACAAATTTTTAAATGTACTCAGTACCAATGTTTTCTTTTTTTTTTAATATTTATTTTTTAGTTGTAGGCAGACAGAATATCTTTATTTTATTTTTATGTGGTGCTGAGGATCGAACCCAGTGCCTCATGCGTGCTAGGCGAGCACGCTACCACTGCACCATAACCCCAGCCCCAGTACCAATGTTTTTAAAAAGAGGATTTAAAATTACATTGATTGAAAGTCCACATACATTCTACAGAATGCCACTTCCATTTCCATTTCTAGCATATATTCAAATAACTAAAGAAGTTATAAAGGTGCTGCAATTTATGGTACACCTCCTTATCTATCATTTGAGAACTCCTGGTCATCCTTTAGTCCACACCAGACATACCTTCTGAACATAATTTCACAAAAGAATTTATGACTCCCTTTAGTAAAGTACCTCCATATCCTAAACTTACTTCTATTATTGCACATGTTGCCTTATATTGCCTTTATTTGCTTACTTTATCTTTCCTAGTCAGCAAATTGCTCTGCAGAGCCCAGACCCATCTTTAAGTCACCATTAATACCTGGGATCCAGTGCAATGCCTACTTACCACATTATAGATACACCATTCTACTGCACATGTTTCTATAACATGAATTAGCTTATGTGCAATTTGTAATCCAGGATCATGCCAATATAAAAGACACATCATTTTGTCTGTGACTTTTCCAAACACTATCATTGCATATCAAAAAGAAACAGCATGTAGATACAAAGTATACTAACCATCAACGTGGTAATAAGCTAAGACCATTCTCCTCTCCTTTCTCTTAGCTCAATTTGATCACAGCCTCTGGCTTGGAAATGCTTGCTGCTCCATTCTCACCTTCAAGCACTTTGTCCTTCTCTTCCTTTATTTATTTTTTAAAAACAATTTCAACTCTACCTACCCCCTTTCCATTAAGTTATCTTCATGTATTACTTCTAGTGTAAATTCCATCTACTATACCATTCAATGGTTAGAAATTTAAAATTTATTTTTACATGTACTAGTATTTTTATTAGTACTGTTAGCACACTTATTACAAAGATGCATAGGTTGGGGGGGGGTTGGTACTGGGGATTGAACTCAGGAGCATTCAACCACTGAGCCACATCCCCAGTCCCATTTTGTATTTTATTTAGAGACAGGGTCTCACTAAGTTGCTTAGTGCCTCACTGTTGCTGAGGCTGGCTTTGAACTCGTGATCCTCCTGTCTCAGCCTCCCCAACTGCTGAGATTACAGGCGTGTGCCACGCACCCAAAAGATGCATAGGTTTTAAGTAATCTGCTTCACCCATATTTTTCCCATAAACTCTTGTCATTATTAAGTTCATAATTTTTGCAAAAGGTAAGTTGTTTAGGAATACATGTATTACATTATAACAGAAATGCCTGTAGTCAAATATTTGATGCACTGCATTATGGAGCATTCAATGTTCAAAAGGCATTATACTTTCATTCATTCAACAAATATTTCCTGAATATCAGAATGAAAAATGTACTAATCGCCACTGGAGAAACAGCAATTTAGGGTAAAGAATGAATGTGTATGTGCGTACATGTGTTGTACACGTTTTTGTACATATTCAACTAAACAACCTTGAATTATATATTATTGTTCAAGGTTTATTCAATTCTCCTCTTCAGCATATCTCAAACCTTTTCATAAGAACCACTTATTTTCCAAGAGACATCTTAAACAGAAAAAAAAAAAAACATACAGCAGAACCCTGGACATTTGACATGCTATTTCCCACCACTGCTCTAGCAACAATACCCCACCTTAAATGAACCCTTTAATAAACAGAGTCTTAAATGGGTTAGGAAAATCAACTGTCACTATAAAGCTTCTTGGGGAGGTTTATATTGTTTGTATTGTTTATATTGTTTCCTTCCCTTCCATACAACTGCACCAGTAAGATCCCTGACTCTACTACTCCCAGTCCTGGACTCCTAAGCCTAGGTGGGAAACTGAAACTAGGGAAAAAGAAGTAGATAACTTAGGCCAACAGATGGACTTAGGGGGACATCTTGCCATCACAAGTAACATCTTAGATTAAGGAAAGTGTCTAAGGAAAAAAAAAGTAGAAGCAGCTATTCAATTGAAAAGGCCTTAAGCTTAAAAACCAACCAACAAACATTCTCTGGGATCACAAAATATCTCAACAGTCATTGGGTGGGAACCAAAAACTTGAAAGTCAGAGTTCCCTTATGTGAGGATACAGTAATAAACAAAATAAACAAAGATCTCTGCTCTCAGGAGGCATCACAAAACCAGAATTTATGTTATCCTACAGAGCTATACTAACAAAAATGGCATGGTGTTGGCACCAAAACAGACATGAACACCAACAGTACAAAACAGAAGATACAGAGACAAACCCACATAAATACAGTTACCTCATATTAGACAAAGGCATCATAAACATACATTGGAGAAAGATAGCCTCTTCAACAAATGGTGCTGGGAAAACTGGAAATCTATATGTAACAAAATGAAATTAGATCCCTATCTCTCACCCTGCACAAAACTCAACTGAAAGTGGATCAAGGACCTAGGCATTAGACCAGAGGCCCTGTGCCTACTATAAGAAAAAGGAGGCCCAAATCTCCATCATGTCAGCTTAGGAACCAACTTCCTAAAGTGCAGGAAGCAAAATCTAGAATCAATAAATGGGATGGTATCAAACTAAAAAGTTTCTTCACAGCAAAGGAAACAATAACATGAAGAGAGAGTCTACGGAATGTGAACATCACTAGCAATTAGAGAAATGCAAATTAAAACTACACTGATATTTCATCTCACTCCAGTCAGTCTAGCAATTATCAAGACTACAAATAACAATAAATGTTGGTGAGGATGTTGGGGAAAAGGTACATTCATACACTGCTGGTAGGACTGCAAATTGGTGCGACCACTCTGGAAAGCAGTATGGAGTTTTCTCAGAAAACTTGGAATGGAACCACCATCTGACCCAGTTATCCCACTCCTCAGTATATTCCCAAAGGACTTAAAATCAGCATACTATACTGATGCAGCCACATCAATGTTTATTGCAGTTCAATTCACAATAGCTAAGCTATGGAACCAGCCTAGGTGCCCTTCAACAGATGAATGGATAAGGAAAATGTGGTACATATACACAGTGGAATACAACTCAGCTATAAATGAGAGTGAATATGACATTTGCTGGTAAATAGACGGAACTGGAGACTATCATGCTAAGTGAAATAAGCCAATCCCAAAAAACCAAAGGCCCAAATGCCCAATGTTCTGATATGTGGATGCTGACTGACAACAGGGGGAAGGGGGCCTGTTCAACGGATTAGACATGGTGGAGTCGGGGCAAGGGAGGAGGGATGGGAAAGAGAAAGACAGTAGAATGAATTGGACTTAACTCTCCTATGTTCATATATGAATACACGACAGTGTAACTCCAATGTACAACCACAAAAATGCTAAGTTATACTGCACGTATGTATGATATGTCAAAATGCATTTTACTGTCATGTATAACTAAAAAGAAGAAATAAAAAAAATTTTTTTAAAAGTCCCCTGCTCTCTAAAGTTTACAAGGGAGGTGGGCAGAAAGGAAACACATGTGACAAATAGGTCAGTTCTGTAGTATCTTAGAAGGCAAGTATGAAGCTAAGAAGGATCATAAGTGCTGGGGGGGTGCATAAAATGGTGTGTGATTTGCTACTTTAAAAAGAGTAATCAGAGTAGACCTTACAGAGAGAGTCCTTGATAGAGATTTTATGCAGATGAGGATATTACCTTTCCTGCATTTGTAGAACAGCAGGAGGTCCAGCTTAGATCAAGCAGTGAATGAAGGAAATAGATAAAGAGAAGAGATAAGAGAGCTGAAAGAGATGGGGAGGACAGGGCGGAGCATATAGCAAGTCTTTGTAAAGACTTTTTCTCTGAGATGCTATAGGGTTTTGAGCAGATCAGATTTACATTTTAAATAGAATACCTTTCTAGATGAAGAACAGGCTATCGCAGAACACAAGTAAAATACCTCAAAATATTTCTTTGACATATTTCAAGTTGGTTATTCTCAGAAACTAAAAACTTCTGCAGACACAGGAATGGCTGTGAAAAGTTGTCTTTTTGTAAAAGAAGTCCATATCAGTAAAGTAAACAACAAATGCAGAAAGAGGCATTTCTATCTGACATCCACCTTTCTCTCTAGGAAATTATTTTTTTGGACAAATAAGAGATGAGGTATCAGACAGGTGGCCCAGAGAGAGTCTGTTACCTAGGAGATTCCATCTGCATAACAAGACAAACTTTTCCTGTGCTGCCAGTTTGGCCTACCTCATTTTCCCCATGAAGCCCATCCCTCTATCCTTTCATTTAGCTCTAAATAAAATTCAGCCATCTTGCCCCTCTCTGAGTCTCTTACCTTATATACGGCCTCTGTACTTTAAGCATATTAATAGATCTCTTTGATTTTTTTCCCCTGTTAATCTATACATTGTCAGCTCATTTCACAGACTAAAATTGTTGAAAATACGGAGGGAAAAGAGTAAAGTTAAACCATCCCTACCCATACACAGGAAGACCAATTAGGCAGTTACTGCAATTATCCAGGCCACAGATGATGGTGACTGAACCAGGCCACAGCAGAAGAGTCAAACTGCCAAATTCTTATTCCTTTGTTAAAGCAAAGTTAAGCGCATTCCATTCAATGCATCAAATTCCCAAATCCTGAAGAGTACTAGTAGCAACAGACTGTGTTGATCTCCAATTCCCTTAATCATATCTAAATATTACTGAGATAATAAAAAGTCTGTTATTGAGTTTTTTACTATCCTATAAATTTTCTCCATGAAATTTATGTTCGTTTATTTCTACCACCATTTCTTTCCAAGTACCTATTTTATTTTTAAATGGACTAGGTAGAGGAAATGAAGGGACAGTTTTTTTAATTCTATTCATCTTTAACTCAGTAATTTTTTTCTTCTTTCCTTTATTATTTGTCTAGTTTTTCTTTCTTCTGCTTTCATTTTCTCAGCATATTCAAATAGATGCCTGCTTTTAAAAAGTGAAGACAAAAATGTAAGCAAGATATAAACCTTCTTTCACACTAAGAAAAATAGCATTGATCAGATAGTTTTCTGTATTTTTCTCATTTGCAAATGTTATTGTAGACAGTACAGTAAACTTTATTATTTCTTTATATTCCTACTTGGTAATCTATCTGTCCTGAATTACTTTTAATTTCATTATTCAGACTTGCAGAGAAAAATATGTGCCACAACATAATTGTCTGTCATGAAAGAATAGAAAAGAAACATTAAAAAAAAATCTTAGTTGACTCTAATACTCAAAAAAATCTAAACTTACCGGACATTCTTGTATTTTTTTTTTTATTTTAGTAGCTCCTTACTAAAATTAGTGAATTAAATTTAGTGACAGAGTTAAGGTTTTAGGTCATAAATGTTTCCTGCCCTAAAGAATGTTTCCTACTAACTTCAGTAGTCCCCTTTACCACAGTTTAACTTTCCACAGTTTCAGTTAACAATGACCTATCCCAGTGCTAAAATATTGAAGAAGTCCCCACAAAAAAGCAACTCATGAAATTTAAACTGCTGTTTTAAGTAGTATAACAAAATCTTATACTGTCCTTGGAACATTAATCATCCCCTTGTTCAGCATATCCATACTATATATGCTACACACCCTGTGACAGTTGAGACAGATTGTTCACATATTTTTATTATTGTTGCAATTGTTCCATTTTGTTATTATTGTATTAGTCTCTTATTAAGCCTAATTATAAGTTAAACTTATCTATTGCAGGTTTGTATGTATAGGGAAAAATATAGAATACAGAATGTAGTACTATATGCAGTTTCCATCCACTGTGGTCTTGTAATGAAGCCCCTGCAGAGGAGGAGGTGCTACTAGAAGACATCATAAAGGGAAGTGGGACTGTGAGGCTCAGTGGTAGAGTGTTTGCCTAGCACATGTGAGGCACTGGGTTCAATCCTCAATACCACATAAAAATATATAAATAAGTAGGTAAATAAATAAAGTCATGGTGTCCATCTACAAAAATAAGGGGGTAGGGGAGATGACATCAAAGAGAACTTACTGAAGGAAAAGTTTAGAAGTTCTAGCCTCCTAAAGACTTCAGAAAATGTTCTCCATAATTAAACAGAAAACTCTGGGTTAGTGTTATGGTTTGGATATGAGGTATTCCCCAAAAGTGCCTGTGCTAATGCAGGAATATTTGGAGGTAAATGATTAGATTATGAGAGATACACTCTAGTTGGTCCATCCTATTTTGAATGGACTGACTGGGTAGAAACTGTATGCAAATGGAGCAGAGTGGAAAGAGTAGGTCACTGGGGCATACCCTGGAAGGGTTCATCTTCACTGAAGTCCCTTCATTTCTTTGCTTCCTGGATGTCATTAAAGGAATAATTTTCCTCTATCATGCCCTTCCACCATGCTGTTCTACCTCACCTATGGCCCAGAGCAATGGATTCAGGCAACCATGGACTAAACCTCTGAAACCATGAGCCAAGATAAATTTCCCTCCTCTAAATTGTTCTTGCCAGGCATTTGATCACAGTGACTCAAAGCTGACTAATATGGAAACTGGTACCAGAAGTGGGGTTGGTGCTATGACTAACCTGACCCACATGGTTCAGAAGCCTTTGCAGCTGGATTGCAGGAGGAGTCTGAAAACATTCGGAGAGGCAGGCTAGAAAACCTTTAAAATGTTGTAAGCAGAGCTTAAACAGGATGCTGTTAGGAGCTCAGAAGACCAAACACATCAGATTGTGCTCTTGAGGTTTCAGAGGAAAATGAGGACTTGATGAGGTAAACACTAATCAGTGCTTAGGAAAGTTTGCAATGAGATAAGAAGGACTCAAGAATGTGATAATGAAGGAAATGGAGAGGTGAAGTTGGCCACTTCCCTTATCTCCAATCTTTAGGTAAGGATTGAAGCAGAGTGGCTGTGGTTGAAAAATGAAAGACTACTCATAAAACATTTGCAGAACTGCACCTGTGCAGTGAGCATGCAATCAAGCTCACTGCTTGTAGAAGCAGTGTAGCCCTCCATTATGAAGGAGTGCATGAATGATAAAATGTCCAAAACTTCTATGTTGAGTTCTCCAAGTTCTTTGGGATCAGTAAATAGTATGCTGGGGTGTTTGCAGCCCTGGAATTGAACAACAGATGTAGCTGACAGGATCCCTAAAAGGAACATGTTGAGTTCACTGGGAAGTTGGAAAAGAACATAGGGTCTATGGGGGAAATCCCAGGCTGGCCATAAGCCTTGACATGGTTTGAGGGGGCTTCCCTCTTAGAGGGATGGGGACTATTTTGTGAGTAGAGAGATTGCTGAGAGTATTAGAAACAGCATCCAAAATAGTCAGGGAAAGTGAAAGGAAACAAAGAATGCATGGCAGCAGTGGCATGGCCGCTGCTTTGTGCATTAAAGTTAGCCACAGAACGGGGGTTACCTACTCAGGCTAAGTTCCTCGAGTATAGGAAGAGTGGAAAGTAGAAAGAGAAACCTGTTTAGTGCAGGTTGACAGCAGAAATGTGCAGTCTGGCTTAGAACTAGCAGGTGAATGTGTATAGGTCATGGCATGCCGTTATGCTAAACTGAGAAGACACTGCAAGTACATAGTCTATAATAAGTGTCTGCAGGTTATGACATGTCATTATGCTAAACTGAAGGGTCATCGCAAGCCCATAGTCCATATTAGGGAGTCAGTGAAAACCAGGACTCTCAGACAGGATCCACTCACAGAGGCCATTACTTCCACTGACTCAGAAGAGGTAGAGGATGACAATATAATGGAAGCTAGATCATAATGATCCAAAAGTTAAAGACCCAGCAGGAGTGGCCTGAGTGGGCAGATCCACATCTTTTCTCTACTCCAGAGAGATATATACATACTGCCAAAGACCCTATACTCTCATGGAGCTGGTGAAACTGAAGTCCAAGTTCAGGCAGAAAGTGAAAGCAAGTATACTGGCATAGCTGCTCCACCTGTGGGATGGTATATAGAACTATCTAAAGTGGCTTCAGTAACTACTCACCCTGCTTTACGGCTTTATACCAATGCCGTTGATGAAACTATAGGGTCATTACTAGCTTGGACACTTTTCACCACTCACAATATGTGGCCACATTAAGATGTTCCTATGCCTAGAGGCTCCTGGGTCCCTATGGTATGGAAGAACTACAGAGCTGTTTGTGGGAAATGGGAATGAGACAGATTATTTATATGTAGCCTTTTCCAGGAACAGACAGTATGACTTTTACTGCCAGGATTAGGGATGCAGTGTTACATGTGACCCCTCCATCTATTTATGGTGCCCAGGTAGTCAATATTATCCCTATTAACAGGGTAGCCACTCTAGTAAGCAATACAATGTGACAGCAGATCTAGCAGAGAAAGAAAGATTACAGCAGAAAATGGGAGTCTGTAAAACAAAGCCTAAACTGGAAGGGCTTCTTTGAGTATGTCATAGACCAAAGTGGGTGGACTTAATTACAGAAGAATGAATGAAAGGAAAATAGATAAACAACCTAATCCCACACTAAGATATGGAAACAACTGCCAAAGCCCAAGAAGTTTCATCTATTACCTGTCGATAAGGAAGAGAAAAGGGAGACAGTCAGAAAGGTAGACTGGACTTCTACTTCAAAAAGAAACAAAGACAAGCCTCTCCTATAAGAAGACATAATAGAAGCAGAGCCCACAGCTCCCCTGCAGAAGTCTTTGAGCTCACGATTGTGGGACAGTTGGGAGGGAGATCATGGTTCAGAGGTTGAAGCCACATCTCTGGATCAGAGACCACATGCAGAAGTGGCAATACATTAGTCTTCAAGAAATATTCAGAGTACAAGCAATGTTGGACATAGGAGCTGAGTGTACACTGATACATGGCAATCCTGACGAACTCTCAGGCAGGTTAACTGCTGTTGTTGGATATGGGGTAGGGGAATAGTGAGAGTCCAAGATATAATGTTAACATTACAACTTGGATGGATACCTTCCACCCACCCACTACCAATTCTGCTTCCTTAATATATAATAGGTGCTGGTATCTTGTGGGGGAGTTCTGTTTGTGTTGCTGGGAGATTAAGCATGTGTCAGCTGTAAAGCCAATACTAGAAGGCATGCTAAACACATCCCTGCTATTTTTGTTGTTGTTGTTTTGGGTTTTGTTTTTGTTTTTTTGCCACCAGCAATTGAACCCAGGGGTGCTCAACCACTGAGCCACATCCCCAGCCCTTTTTATTTTTTATTTTGAGACAGGGTCTTGCTAAGTTGCTTAGAGTCTTGCTGAGTCTGGCTTTGAATATGTGATCCTCCTGGCTCAGCCTCTTGATCCACTGGGATTACGGGTGTGTGCCACCACACTCAGCTACCCCCTGCTATTTTGCCTGTACCACACTGAATTGTTGCCACCAAACAACAGTGGCTATCAAGAATTAATGGAGACCACATATAAATTGACTAAAGTAAACATAATTTGCCTAACCCACAGTACTTTTAACTCCCCTGTGTGGCCAATAAGAAAGCCAGGCAGAACTTGACAGTGGACTATAGAGTATTAAATAAGGTGATCCCTCCACTTTACGTAGCTGTTCACAACACAGACACCATTCTAAATGAGCTCAGTGTTCAACTGGCAACTAGAACTGTGTGCTAGACCTTGCTGATGCCTTCTTTAGCATAGATACACTCCCTAAGAGTCAAGACCCATTTGCTTTCACATGGAAAGATCAACCATGAACATTTATGGTATTACCTCAAGGATATCTCCACAGCCCAACCATGTACCACGGTATAGTAGTGCATGATTAAGAAACCTGGTCCCAACCTCCACAGATAAAAATGTTTCATTATGTTGATGACATTCTTCTCATTTCTGAATCTTGTTCAGCACTCACTGAGGCTGCACCCATACTTCTGTCTCATTTTCGAGGGAAAGGATGAGATGTGAAACTCAAGAAAGTGCAGGGCCCTGGCTTATCAGTGAAATTCTTGGGTACTGTCTGGTTGAGTAAGATAAAAAGGTTATATACCTCAGGCTATGATGAAGTTCAGGAATTTCCACTTCCCAATGCAGTAAAGCAAATTCAAGAATTTGCAGGACTACTGGGTTACTGTTAAGCTTTCACCCCTCATCTGGATCAGTCATTAAGACCCCTATATAGTTTGTATAGGAGAGGTACAGTATGGGACTGGCCTTACCAACATACTGTGGCAATTGTTCAAACCAAACAAACAGTAAAACAGGCACAATTCTTTGGGACGCTAAACACATCAAAACCTGTTGAGCTTATTGTCTATGTCACTCTAGACAGCTTTGGATGGGGCTTATGGCTGCATATCAAGGGACATATTAAGGATATTAAGATCCTTACTGGAGGCCTGGGGTTATGGCACAATGGTAGCGTGCTTGCCTAGCACATGTGAGGCACTAGGTTCAATCCTCAGCACCACATAAAAATAAAATAAAGATATTCTGTCTGCCTACAAATAAAAAATAAATTTTAAAAAAAGATCCTTACTGGATATTGGTCACAATTATGGAAGTAGGCAGAGGAATACTATAACTTGTTGGGGGAAAAAATGTGTGCTACTTATGCTGCCCTTCTTGCCATGGTGCCCGTGGCTAGAGAAGTACCACTCGTGGTTGTGACCACCTGCTCCATCAGGGGATGGCTACAGCAAATGACCAAGGCCTCAGGATCAGGGGTAGCTCAGATGGCAAACACTATGAAATGGAATGAATACCTCTGACAGCAAGGAATAGACACTACTTCACCTCTCACCTGAAGGATTTTTAAAACTTATAATTTGACCAGAAAAGTGCATATAAAACTACAGTCAAGAAGGGTGTGATTTTTAAAGAGATTATAGCCACTAAGAGGTGCTATGTACTTCACACAGGGACATTAGAAGAGCTGGTTTGAGGGCATCTCAGGAATTTGCACGACCACATTCATTACAGGCTCAGGATATAGAAGGGAAAATTCCTGTAAAAAGAGATGCCTGGGGGTACTAGGCTTGCACAGGAGGGCCTAAGAAGTTGTTTCACCATGTTCAGCCACCTAGGCACTCAGAGGCCATTGCAGCATTTGTCCAAGGAGGTGTGGTTATTTATTCTTCAAGCTGTTAGCAGACCTTGGCATCATCCACATTGTGCTCATTCTACAGGAATGTTGGATTCTGGAGTTAAGGGGTCATGGAGCTTCCACCAAGATTTCAAATAAAGGCCTAGGAGGTCAGACAAACTGTAGCAACATTAGAATCCCTGCAGATTGCCCCCGATAGGGTGATGTGTAAAGCAGTGAAGGTATGGCCAAAGCTGGAATGGAGATCCTGGAATAAGATATGCCAGTAAAGTAAACTGCTGAAGAAAGCTGCTGGCTAAAGAGAGAATCAAGCTAAGGGAGAAGTCAAGAGCACAATAGGCAAGTTTAAAGGTACAGGACAGTCCAAGCCCTTTGGAGAGCACATTTATTTGCCTTGTGTCCTCGAAGCTATAAGTGGAATAATAGGACCTGTTTGCCTAGTTGGGTTTTCATCTTGTTTTGATCCATCCCTTCTTTCTATGCCCCTATTCCTCCACTTTAAAATGGAAAGATTTACTCTGTACCACTGTATATTGGATATACATAACCTTGGACTTCTGAGCAATGCTGGAACTGTTAAGAGTATGGGACTCTTGGAAATAACTAAATGCATTTTACATTCTAAGATGGACATGAGCTTTTGAGGACCAGGGCAAGAATGTGATGGTTTGGTTATGAGGCATCCCCCAAAAGCTCAGAGGAATTCCTGTAAATGCAGGAATGGTAAAAGGTAAAATGATTAGATTATGAGAGCTATAACCTCATCAGTCCATCATAGTCTAAACAGACTGACTGGATAGTAGCAGAAGGCAGGTGGGGCATGGCTGGAGGAGGTGGGTCCCTGGGGAAATGCCTAAAAGGGTTCATCTTATCTGCAGCCCCTTCGCCCTACTCTGCTTCCCTGCTTCCACAAAGTGAGCAAGGCTCTAGACCACCCTTCTACCGTGATGTTCTGCCTCATTTTGAGACCAAATCAATGGAGTTAGCCTACCATGGAGTAAACCTCTAAAACCATCAACCAAAATAAATTTTTTCTGCTCTAAGTTGTTCCTCTCAGGCATTTTAGTCAGTGACAAAAAGCTAACACAGTTACACTATGTTTATTTGATAAAAGTTTTAAATAATGCAATTTAGTAGCTGAAACAACACTTCAGAACTTTAAGCTCTTGGGCATATAGTATCTATCTTATTCATTCTAGTATAAACTATCAAATTATCTGAAAACAGCCTAATGCTTAATAAATCTAAGAAAGATAAAAGTTGCCTTTCAGAATAAAAACTGGAATAGTTACTAAAATATAAATATTCTTACATAAATATTATTTTAAATTTTTTTGTAAAATCCCATGCAATTAGCGAATTATCAATAGCTAAGCAGGGCAGAATTGCAGAAGATAGGAATCACAATCACTGCAATAGTCTTACCTTCTGATGTTTTCCATCGTTTCCATAAATCCTCAACAGTTATATGCTTATCTTCTCTGTGTAGATGACTGTGTTTATTAGTAGCATCTTTATATTTCATATCTTCTCTGATAAACTATAGAAAAAAAACACTATGTTAAATATACTAAAACTAATTGAGTCTTGATAAAAAAAAATCTTATATGCAATGGATACTTTTTAGTTAGTAACTGGTATATTTTTGTTATTCTAGAGTTATATTTTTCATACCTGTTTGTTACATGTATTTTGTGAAGTGCCTTCTACAAATTATGCCAGTACAAGCATCAGCATAAGTACTTATTCAATATTCATTATTTACCAAGTAGAAATTATATAACAAGTATGTCTATACACCTAACACACACATATGTATACATAGTCATTTAGCTTTATGACAGTCCTATAAGAAAAATATTATTTAAGACACAGATGACAAACCAAGGCCAAGATTAAACAATATGTCCAAGGTTGAAATAATGAACAGCAGAGTTGAGATTCCAACCCAAACAGTGGTCATACTCAAGAGCATAATATATTGCCTTAGTATTATACATTTCTACAAGAGGTATTTTAAAACATAATACCAATTTTCAATTACTGCATTGTATTTGTTTTCCTTTTAAAATATTACTTATAACTGAAGAGCATTTGATGATGATGCTCAGAACTTATGTATTTTACAAAACTGAAGTATACCCTCTGTTAATCTTACTTTAAAATATATACAGAGCCAGGTGCAGTGGCCCACGCCTATAATCCCAGCATTTCAAGAGGCTGAGGCAGGAGGATTAAGAGTTCAAAGCCAGAAGCCAGGCAGGGTGGCGCAAGCCTGTAATCCCAGCACTTAGGGAGGCTGAGACAGGAGAATTGCAAGTTCAAAGTGAGCCTCAGCAACGGTGAAGCCCTAAGCAACTCAGTGAGACCCTGTCTCTACATAAAACACAAAAATAGGGCTGGGGATGTGGCTCAGTGTTCGAGTACCCCTGAGTTCAATCTCCAGTACCAAAAAATATATATATACATAAGAGTTCAAAGCCAGCCTCAGCAACTAAGTGAGGCCCTAAGGAACTCAGTGAGACCCTGTCTCTAAATAAAATACTAAAAAAAGAGCTCAAGATGTGGCTCAGTAGTTAAGTGAGCCCAAATTCAATCCCTGGTAATACCCCTCCCCAAGTGTGTGTGTGGTTTATGTGTGTGTATGCACAGAGAAAGTAATAAAATCCAGTAGTCCTATGTTACTTCTTTAATTGTTTCCCTCTAACAAATAAAAAGCAAATTCTCTTTTTATGGCTTACTTATCATTTATACATCTTTTCTCTGACAATCTTTTAGGCTTATCTCCTGATATGTCTCCCTTTAATTATAAAAAGCCTTTGAGTATATAAAACTGATAATTTTTTCCATGTTCTTTCAACCTCAATATTTCTGATATTCTTGTTTCATTATTGGTTTACTTGGTACTTAAATTGATTTTTTTTTTTCTGGTTCCAAAAACATAAGGATTATTTCAGAAATTTAAAATACAGAAAGTGAAAATCCCCTACAACCCCAATTTCAGAGGCATATATTTCTGACTTTTTTTATACTGGCAATGAACATCATCTTCAGACAAAAGACGAGATTTTGCTTTTGACTAGAGTTATTCTACACTAAACTACTTAGCAGTGACATAATATCAACCAAATCATTTCACTTTTCTGAGCTTCAGTGAGCTTGAATACAAAATGGAGAAACAAGATTTTAGGATCAACAAACTAACACGTGGTAAAGAGACTAGTGTCCATCATCATACTGACCCCGGTCTACACTAGATACTGAGATTGGCTATGGCCATTTACATTTATAGTAATTAGGCAATGCTTTCAAAGCACCTGAACATGCATTTTATAATACTGCTCCATAAAAGATTGGAAATTCAGGAGTCGGTTCCAAGATGGCGGCCTAGACTGACACCGCGGTCAGTCTCTCCAGAACCAGAGATTGAGGTTGTGGAAATACCATCTCTCAGGACATCATCCTACAGCTACCCCCACAGGAATTTCACTTGCGCATGTACACAGGGCCACCAGGCAGCGGTGATTGCCACAAGCAGCGTGACATCAGCAGCAAGCAGCTGCGGAGCTCAACTGCGGGCAGCTCAGAGCCCCAGCGCAGGGCTTGCCTGGGTGGGGACTGCTTCTACACGGGGTACCTGGCTCCAGTGCCCACCCAACCAAGAAGGGCCCCTAGCAGTTGCTTCCGTAGACACACATTCCCAGCCACTAGCCACTGGGGAGCCCAAATTCAGGGTAAAAGTCGCTCAAGAGATACCCCCACCCAAGGGCGGCCTGGGCCCGCCTCAGTTATGCTCCAGAGTTCCTGTGGACCAGCAGGAGCCACAGAGGGCCCAGATCCATCCATCTGCAGGAACCTCCATGGGTGTCCACCGAACAGGAAACCAGGGACTGCCACCTGGAGCCACTGGGGAGCCCAAACTCAGGGTAAGAGTCCCCGCAGAGACCCTAGTGTGAGGCAGCCCCACCCAAGGGCAGCCTGGGACTGCCTCAGTTCCGCTCCAGAGTTCCTGTGGTCCAGCAGGAGCTGCACAAGGCCCTGATCTGCCCTCAGAAACCTCCATGGTTGTCCAGCCAAAGGGAAACCAGGGACTGCTATCTCTAGCCACTGGGGAGCCCAAATTCAGGGGAAGAGTCGCTCCAGAGACACCAGGGGAGACAGCCCCACTCAAGGGCGGTCTGGGCCCGCCTCAGTTCTGCTCCAGAGTTCCTGTGGACCAGCAAGAGCCACAGAGGGCCCAGATCCGCCTGCAGGAACCTCCACAGGTGTCCACCCAACAGGAGACCAGGGACTGCTACCTTGAGCCACTGGGGAGCCCAAACTCAGGGTAAGAATCCCCACAGAGACCCTAGCACGAGGCAGCCCCACCCAAGGGCAGCCTGGGCCCGCCTCAGTTCCGCTCCAGAGTTCCGGTGGTCCAGCAGGAGCTGCACAGGGCCCTGACCCACCCTCAGGAACCTCCACGGTTGTCCAGCCAAAAGGAGACCAGGGACTGCTACTTCTAACCACTGAGGAGCCCAAATTCAGGGCAAGAGGCCCTCCAGAGACACCAGCGCATAGCAGCCCCGCCCAAGGGCAGCCTGGGTCCACCCCAGTTCTGCTCCAGAGCTCCTGGGGTCCAGCAGGAGCTACAGAAGGCCCAGATCCACCCTCAGGAAACTCCACAGGTGTCCAACTAAGGGTTGACCAGAGTCTGATTGCTACCAGCCACAGAGGAAGGCACACCCAGGGTAAGAATGGACTCCAGAGACCCCAGCATGAAGAGGCCCCACCCAAGTGCACTCTGGGCCCGCCTCACTTCCGCTCCAGAGTTCCTGTGGTCAGGAGAGACAGAAGGCCCCAAACCACCCTTAGGGAATGCCAGGGGTATCCAATTGAAGGCAGATAAGAGCCTGCTAGCTTCCACCCCCGGGGGAGCTCACACTCACTGTAAGGGTCATACACAGACTCTCCAGCTTGTGACCCTGCCTAAGTGAGACCTGAACCCGCCTCTAGTTCCGGTCCAGAGTTCCTATTCACCAGCAGGAGTGCAAGCGAGGGGCAAAACAGCCCTCAGGGGCCGCCTCAGGAGCCCAGCCAAGGCCACTCCCACTGCCCTCTAGAGGTACATCCACTACCTCTGCCACCAACTTTAGTGGCAGTAGTGCCCACCTGGGGACACTGGGAGACCAGAAGTAGCTTCAAAGTGAGACACAGGTAATCTGGAGTGTCAATACAACATTATGGGATAGAAGCCGCAACACCTCAGATTGGTATTTCAAGAAAGGAAGATACACAATCAACATGAAAAAACAAGGGAAGAAAGTGCCCCAAATAAACCTGGATACGACTGTAACAGAATCTATTGACAGCACAGTTGAGGAAATGTCAGAGAAAGAATTCAGGATGTACATAATTAAAATGACCAGCAAACTAAAGAATGACATAAGTGAACAATTACAGGCAAAAATTGGTCAATCCAACAAAGAAATAGGAGAGCAAATAAAGGCAACCATCGATCATTCGAACAAAGAGATAAGAGAGCAATTACAAGTAGCAAAAGATTACTTTAAGAAAGAGCTAGAAATCATGAAAAAAAAACAATCAGAAATTCTTGAAATGAAGTAAACAATAAACCAAATAAAAAACTCAACAGAAAGCATCACCAGCAGACTAGATCACCTGGAAGACAGAACCACAGATAATGAAGACAAGATATACAATCTTGAAAAAAAATTTGACCATACAGTGAAGATGGTAAAAAATCATGAACAGAACATACAAGAAATATGGGACAGCATCAAAAGAACAAATATAAGATTTATTGGGATAGAAGAAGGCACAGATTTTCAAACCAAAGGAATGCACAATCTCTTCAATGAAATAATATCAGAAAATTTCCCAAGTATGAAAAATGAAATGGAAAATCAAATACAAGAGGCTTACAGGACACCAAACATACAAAATTTCAACAGATCTACACCAAGGCACATTATAATGAAAATGCTCAACATACAGAATAAGGATAGAATTTTAAAGGCCACAAGAGAGAGGAACCAGATTACATACAAGGGGAGACCAATTCATATCTCAGCAGATTTTTCAACCCAGACACTAAAAGTCAGGAGATCATGGAATAACATATTTCAAGCCCTGAAAGACAATGGATGCCAACCAAGAACCCTATATCCAGCAAAATTGACCTTCAGATTTGATGACGAAATAAAAACTTTCCATGATAAACAAAAGTTAAACGAATTTACAGCAAGAAAGCCTGCGCTACACAGCATTTTTGGCAAAATATTCCATGAGGAGGAAATGATAACCAACAATGGAAATTTACAAAGAGAGGAACTACACTAGAGGAAAGACCATTCAAAAGAGAAAACAACTCAAGGTAAAAACCAAAAACAAACCAAAATGACCGGAATTACAAATCATATTTCAATAATAATCCTGAATGTAAATGGCCTAAATGCACCAATTAAAAGACACAGACTGACAGAGTGGATTAAAAAATAAGACCCAACAATATGCTGTCTTAAAGAGACTCATCTCACAAGAAAAGACATCCACAGACTGAAAGTGAAAGGGTGGGAAAATACATTTCACTCACATGGGCCCCACAAACAAGCAGGAGTTTCCATCCTCATATCTAATAAAGTGGACTTCAAACCAAAGATGGTGAAAAGAGATAAAGAAGGTCACTTCATACTTGTTAAGGGAATTATACATCAACAAGACATAACAATCATAAATATCTATGCTGCAAATAATGAAGCTTCTACGTATACCAAACAAATCCTTCTCAAATACAAGAATCAGATAGACCACAACACAATAATACTTGGAAACTTTAACACAGCTCTCTCATCATTGAATAGGTCCTCCAAACAAAAACTTCATAAAGAAACCATAGACCTCAACGAAACTATCAATAATTTAGACTTAACAGACATATTGAGTGTTCCATCCATCAACGAACGAATACAATTTTTTCTCAGCTGCACATGGATCCTTTTCCAAAACAGATCATATGTTATGTCATAAAGCCAATCTTAGCAAATACAAAAAAATAGAGATTCTACCCTGCATCCTATCTGACCACAATGGAATAAAATTACAAGTCAATGACAGATTAAAAAACAGAAACTACTCCATCACCTGCAAACTAAATAATATGTTATTGAATGATGCATGGATAACAGAAGACATCAAGGAAGAGATAAAAAAATTCTTAGAGGCAAATGAAAACTCCGATACAACATATCAAAATCTTTGGGATGCTATGAAGGCAGTGCTAAGAGGAAAGTTCATAGCACTAAACTCATTCATTAGAAGAAGTAAAAGTCAACAAATAAATGAATTGACCCTTCGTCTCAAAGCCTTAAAAAAGGAAGAACAAATTAACACCAAAAGAAGCAGAAGACAGGAAATAATCAAAATTAGAGCTAAAATCAATGAAATTCAAAGAAAAGAAACAATTCAAAAAATTGACAAAACGAAAAGCTGGTTCTTTGAAAAAATAAACAAAATTGACAAACCCTTAGCCACCCTAATGAAAAGGAGGAGGGATAAAACCCAAATTACTAAAATTTGAGATGAAAAAGGAAATATCATGACAGACACTACCGAAATACAGAGGATAATTAGAAACTATTTTGAAAATTTATACTCCAGTAAAATAGAAAACCTTGAAGACACCAACAAATTTCTAGAGGCATATGACCTACCCAAACTGAACCAAGAGGACATAGACAACTTAAACAGATCAATTTCAAGCAAGGAAATAGACGAGGCCATCAAGAGCCTTCCAACCAAGAAAAGCCCAGGTGCAGATGGATTCTCAGCAGAGTACTACAAGACTTTCAAAGAAGAATTAATACCAATTCTCCTCAAACTATTTCATGAAATAGAAAAGGAGGGAACCCTTCCAAACTCATTCTATGAGGTGAGCATTACTCTGATTTCAAAATCAGACAGAGACACATCAAA
>PVHX01018896.1:0-35765 GCA_004024805.1 Geosciurus inauris
AAAATCCTACAATTTCACAAAAGCAGGGGCCCTGACAAGGACAGAGGGTTTGGGCCATCAGCTATGGCTTAGTTCCTAACAGTGTTTGTTCACTCAGTGAATGTTTATGGAGCACGCACTCTGCCAAGCCATCCTTCAATGAACCAACACAGTAAAACAACGCTTGGTTCACATTTCTTGGTTCACAGCAAGAAGCCATGGGCAGTAAACAGATAGGACTGCGTGGGGCAGGTCCAGGCCCTGGAGGGCCAGAAACAGGGCAGGTCCTGGGCTGGCTTCTAGGAACTGGACCTTTTGATGGTCTTCCTTGGCCCAGCCTGCCCACACATTTGTGCTAACAGCATGGCTTAGGCCTGTGACCAGTTCTAGCCTGTACTCTGGTTCCAGGTTCTCACTTCCCGGGCAGATGCACTGCATAGGCCATGCTGGGGTTGTTACCAGAAAAACCTAAGTAGACCCTTTAGGTTCATCTGCTTAATTGACTTAAAAAGCACCAACTTTGAAGGTCACACAATGGGCAGTACAGTATTAGTCTCCCACAAGCTTTGCTATAGGTTACACCTCTGATGTGTGGGCCACGATGTGAATGGCTAACTCTTCAGGGACCTGAAGCCACTTTGCTGTAAATATGGGCTCTCACTTGGGCCTGCAAATGTCCGTGGGTGACAGGAATGGATGGCTTCTCTGTCTCCATGTTGTGTCTGTGTCCTTTGCTGCCTTAACCTCTGGGTCAGATTCTCCTTGCCTCTGTATGTAGGCATGTTGTTCATTTGAGGAACGTTTTGTCCAGAATTTAGGGTTAACATGACCTACTCTTGCCTAGCCTCTCTCCTCCCTCTTCAAAGGCTAAAGACACCTGCCAGTTGCCATGCCAGAAACACCAGAACATGAAAGGAATAAGAGGTGGCCTCAGTGTTCCTGAAAGATCTCTGTACTTGAGTCTGCTGGGGGAAACCATGGTCTTGCTAGCCAGGATGGCCCTGTCCATCCCTAGTTGACTACAGACACCACCAGCAGTAAACTAACCCTAAAGAATAACAAAGACTGAAATTTCCTTAGAGGAATAGAGGCTGACCTCTCGCAGGTACCTAATCAACTATGAAGCTCTATCATTCTAATTCCTAAGTAGCTCTGGATTCTTCCCTGTCCCAGGTTTTCTTATTATTACCTACATTGACGCTTTCCACGCTGGTACTGTTGGTATTTGGAGCCTGACAGCTGAGTTCTGGGACCATCCTGTGATCACAGGATGATTAGTAGCCTCCCTGGCCTCTACCCTCTAGATGCCAGGAGAACTTACTGCCCCAGCTGTGACAAACAAAAATGTCTTCAGACATCACCAGGTACTTCCTGGGAGGCAAGATTGCCCTCCCATGGAGAACCACTGGTCTGTGTTCAAAACCTCATGATTCCTACCTGGAAGCTGCAGCAGCTCCAGACCCCAGGTCTTCCGGAGCCCTGGAGTCCTCCAATCTGCCCTGCACTAGAACACAAACCCCACCACGTCCCCAGCCTCCTCTGGCGGTTTCCAGTTGCCTACTGGATGAGATATCAACTATTTATTTTGACAACAAAACCCTCTGCAGTCCAGCCCCGGTCTTCCTTGGGTTCTCGGCACTGCCCCCCCACCCCGCCCCGCCAGGCTCTCTGGGGCCTCCTGGCCTTTGCCTGCCGCATCCTGCATCCTCCTCGTTCAGGCAGCAAGCTCTTTCCTGTAGGTTCGGCACCTACTCCACCTCTCGGTCCCTTTTTACTTCCTTCCCACAGCTGACTTGTCCCTTGTCACATGGGTTTCTAACCATCTGTGCACAAGTGCGTCTTCTACTGTATCCCTGAGGTCAGGGAGTGAACACTAATGTACTGAGATGCACAGAGATCCACGCGGACTATGGCCTATAGTGGGTCTTCGTTTAAATTTTTTGGAGTGAATGAATGATCAGATGGCAGGGACAAGCAAGAGAGAAGTGTTAGGCCCAGGGGAGTTTAGCTGCTGGGTGGCATTCTGAGGGGACACGCACTCAGAGAGTGTGACTTCAGCCAGGCGACTGCTGACGCAGGGCCCGATCATTGACCTGACTCCATTTTGTCTCTCTCTGACCTGTTTCTTTCTGAATTATTCTTACCCCCCAATTACCTTAATTCCAGAATCATCCTGTGACGGACATTGAAACTACTTCTTGAGCAGCGGCGATTCCCTTGGTGATGAGACTTTGCACAACCAAGCCGGGGTAATGATCTACCAGCCCTGACCTGACTGAGCCAGCTCTGCAAGTCCCCTCGGCTCTTGCCTTTGTCCTTTTTTACTCCAAAGGTGTTGATGACACCCTGAAGATAACACTTAGACCTGTCTTCCCGGAGTGGCTGTGTTGAAAATAAACCCCTTTTCTGCTTCACTGCTGCCTGTCTCCTGTCTGGTCACCTGGGAGCAGGGGTGGCCAAGCCTGCTCTGTTGGGATTCCCAGAGTCAGGCATCTGATAAGACTGATAACACAATTAGGATGGCTCCAAAGATGGGGTGTGGGAGGACCTCAGGGAAGAGTGACAGCCTCCTGGTCTCCCAAGTTCCCGCCCTCATGAGGGTGGTGCTGGGTTCGATGCTCTGAGGTTGCTGTCTTACCACCATTAGTTTTTCAAAGGAGGATTTGTGTTTCATTTTTTCCTGAGCTCTGCAATTTATGAGGCAGTCTTGGCTTGGGTTTAGAAGGTCAGGGAGGGGGACAGGGTGGGGCAGTAAGGCCAGCTCTTGTGGGACTGAAGTTATATTAACAGGGCTGATAAGACAAAGGAGTGGGGTTGACTTGTAGAGGGTCCTACAGGCCCACAGTCAGCAGATTCCAGGAAGGGAGGGTCCAGGCAGATGGGTGGCAGCAGCAAAAGCTCCATGAGGCCAAAGTCTCAGGTCGCTGGGCTTAACTCTCGCTGGCTCCCACTCCTTCCTCTTGTGATCTGCTCTTTAGCTCATTCCTCTTAAATAACTTCCTGAGTGCTAAAGCAGTGTGTGCCCAGCAAGGGGCTCTTTCTCTAAGAGGAATTGCCCCTTTGCAGCAATCTGGCACTGGGTCTGCAAGGTGGCCGAGGACACAGGGACAAGCTTGAAGGGACTAGTCGGCAAGTGCATCCTAATCAGCCTCAGAAAGCGGCGGCTGGCAAGAACCCTCGGGTTGTTTGAGAAACCACATTCTAGTCGGGCTCCTCACCAAGGAAGTGCCCTCAGGGGCTCCTTCTCCAGGTTGGGGTTCTTCCTCTCCTCCTTCTGTTCCTGTTCCTCCTCTTTCTCCTCCTCCTCTTCTTGCTAAAGGTTGTGGGATTTTATAAATCGCAAGGAAAACTCTATGAGCATATATTATCCATCTGAGTGGAGGGATGGGCGAGGCCCAGGAAGTACTTCAGATCCCTAGCCAGCTCGGGAATCAAGAGCTCAGTGCTGAGTGGGGCTGGCCTGGGAGCAGCCTGAGCTGGGCTTTGAGGTCCGCGCTCAGGCTCTGCCTGAGCTTCTGTCCTTGCTCTTCTTTTGATTTGTCACTAGGATTTGGCTAAGTTTCTGTCTTGCAAGCTTTAACCTGTGTGAGCTGTGTAAGGGGAGGGGAGGTGAGGATTTGAGCCCTGTGTTCCTGCTAAAGGGACTTGGGTGTCATAGGCAGGGAGCCTGAGGGAGGTGACTGACACACAAGCCACTGCTCAGCTCTTCTCTGCAGTCGGAGAGTCCCAGTATATGGACGAGGGAAATTCCCAGCTTATCTAACATGTGTGAGGCACTGGGTTCGATTCTCAGTACCGCACACAAATAAATTAAAGGTCCATTGATGACTAAAAATATATTAAAAAAAAAAAAAAAAAAGGAAAGAGTGAATGACCCCAACAACCACGCCTACCACTCAGAGGGCCCTGGTACCACTGTGCTGGAGATTTGTGCCCGTTACCTTGTTTCTTCCTAGAGATAATCCTGCAGCAGGCATCACCCATGCACAACCAGGGTTTAACCTGGGACTCCCAAACTGCCTTCCTTGTGTGTCTATGACAGGTTGGTGTTTGAGAAAAAAGATCCAACATATTGGTAAGTTTGGCATGCTTACAAGTACAAATGACTGAGGGGAAAACCCAGGGAAAGCAGAACCACGGCTCATCCTCAACCATGCACCAGAGGATGCCAGTGGCCAGAGAAGCTGGGAAGTGCTCCTAAGTAGAACAAGCCAGCCTGATGACCAGGAGGCCCAAACTAGTCAAGATCTTGCTTCTTTGGAAAGTATTTTTGCATACTTGAAAAAAACACCTTCAAACAAATATTAGACCTCACGTATAACTTTTACCATCTTAGTGGCATTATAACTTATCTTAGAAGGTGGGGTTCAAACCTGAAAAATTGGATTTTTGTAAGGATTAGAATTTTTTGGCACTCAAATAGTTACTTGCCTCTTATTTTAAGCTGTACAGAATCTGGCTGGTATTAGTTCAATTCTATGACTGGTAGCCTCTTGTTAAAGCTCAGACCTTTCCTGCCCAGTGGCTACAATGGAAATTTTCAAGTCCCAGGAGAAGCCATGAAGTTTGTCTTGGAGAAATGGCAGCCAGGCCCACTCCAAGCAGGCTCCAAAGCCACAGAGGAGAAAGCAAGCTGACATCACCGATTGTGTTTATGGGGCGCATGCGTGCCGGGTGTTTTGCGTTCTAGAGCTAACAATACAGGTCTGATGGTCACCAGAGAGACCCTGTTCTAGAGCTTGATATATGATCTCATTTCATCTTCCCAACAATTCCCAATAATCCTCTGAGGAAGGCTTTTTTTTTTTTTTTTTTTTTGTGGTGCTGGGGATTGAACCCAAGGCCTCATGTGTGTGAGGCAAATGCTCTACCTCTGAGCTACATTCCCAGCAGAGAAATGCCTTGCTACAGTTCCTTTTCCCAGATGAGGAAAGGTGTCTGTGAAGCATCTAACCTTTCCTCATGAGCCAGCCTCACCCCGAGTCCTGAGGGAAGAGGCCCATTCTCTAACAATTGCTAGTGTCAGTACCTGGACTAAGCCCTCTCTCTGGGCCATTGCCAGGGACTCTCAGGACACTCCATGTCATGGAGGGCCTGAGCTGAGGAGAGGAGCCTTGTGCCTGACTTGAGAAGGCAGATGTTGTAATTTGCTTTCATGGGTAGAGCGGGGTGGTGGTGGTGTCCCTGGCACCGCATCCTGATTCCCTTTCTGGACTCCAGTGGGAGGGCCCCTCACCACTGGGGGTTCAGTGGTGCACAGGGAGGAATGCCCTGTGGTTTCAGAGGCTGGGAAGGATCCTCTGAAACTGGTTAGCTGGGTTTTTACCAGGTCCCCTGAGGGATGACACACACTGTCTTTGCCAAGAAGAATGGCCTCTGTCCAATGTAGGCACCCAGGCGCCTCAGTTGGTGTCCTTGCTGTGGACATGATTAGAAGCTTCTCTAGAATGATGGAAGATGAGCTGGTGTTTTTCATGGGACTTTGAAGGTTTCTGAGCTCTCAGGGCAGAAAAGTCTTCTTGGAGGTGGGGCTCTGACACTTTCAAAGAAGCAAGGTCTTGACTAGTTTGGGCCTCCTTGTCCCACTTAGGAGCACTTCCCAGCTTCTCTGGCCACTGGGATCCTCTGGTGCATGGTTGAGGATGAGCCGTGGTTCTGCTTTCCCTGGGTTTTCCCCTTAGTCGTTCGTAACTGGCAGGCAGGGTATTCAGCAAGTCTTCCTGTCCCAGTGGTGGAGCTCCGTGGTGCTGCCAGACCTCATGGAGACCATTCTACTGCTTGTTTTGTCCTGAGACCTTTCTCTGTTTTCCTTGTTCTTTAGGGTTTTGGTCACCAAGAGAGTCAGCCACAGCCTGGAAGTTCCTCTGGATTTCAGTTACTGAAGGGAGCTGTGAAATCCAGTGAGACCTTCAAAACCCCCAAGTCTTCAGACTGGACCAGACCCCCAAAGGCTGTCCTCTCCTGGCTGCACGTTGGAACAACCCGGGGAGGGAATTTTTCCTAACTCCTGGTGCCTGTGCTCCAACCCTGGATTCTGACCTAGCTGGTCAGGAGGGCCTGGGTTCCAGATGCTTAAAACCTCCTGGCGTGGTTCTCAGGTGCAGTAAAAATGAGGGTACTCACACATAGGCTCCCCATGCCTGGAGAAATCTACTTTGTTTTTTAAAGTTAAACAGCAGGTTCTCATTAAGTTCAAGTCTCTAATCTTTAAAATATTTGATTTTAAGGAACTGAAATTCCCACTTGCTGATTGTGGTGAGAAGGAGACTCAGGATGTGTATGTAGTCAGCCTCTGTCATGGGCTGAATTGTGGCCCCCGAAATACACATGTTGGCATCCTAACCCTCAGAATAGGACTGTCTTCGGGGATGGGATCTATAGAGGCAATGGAGTTAAAGGAAGGTTCTGAGGATGGGCCCTAATCCAATCCTAATCTGTCCTTTTAACAAGAGGAGAGTAAGACACAAATGACGTCGGTGGTGGTGTGCGTGCAGAGTGGAAAGAGAATGCGAGGACATAGCAAGAAAGCAGCCATCTGCGAGCCAAGGAGAGAGGCCTCAGGACAAACCAGCCCTGCCAACCCCTTGATCTTAGACTCGCAGCCTCCAGAGGCCTGAGAAATAAATGCTTGTTAATCCCCCCGTCTGCACTGTGTTGTTATGGCAGCCTGACCAAGATAATCCAGGCACCAACAGCCAGCCAGCTGTCACCATCACATGAAATCATATGGAAGGCGTGACAGGGAGCCAGGCGGAGGTGGAGGGGAGCAGGTGGGCCTCCCTCTAATCTGTATCCCTCCTTACCACATTGGCCAGGACTGCCTGTGCTTGAGGTCATGATTCACCACCTATGGAAACAAGGGCATGTGCTTGCCCTGGAGGCCAAGCTGAGCACACACTGAGGAATCCTCAGCTTTCCTGGTGTTTCCGTTAGTGTGCTGGGGAGGGAAGCGATAGGATATATATAGATACATGGGGGGAACTTATTAGGGGAATTGGCTCACGTGATTACCGAGGCTGAGAAGTCCCACCACAGGCTGTCTGAAAACAGGAGCTGGTAGTGTGGCTCGGTTCAAGTCCAAGACCTCAGAGCGAGGGAAGACGGTGGTGTGATTCTGTCTGAGGCTGAAGGGCTGAGAACCTGGGTATCACTGGCGGAAGTCCTGGAGTCCAAACACTGGAGAGCCTGGAATTCTAATATCCAAGGCAGGAGAGAGTGTATCCCCATGCCAGGACAGAGAAAATGGCCTTTTTGTTCTATTTATGTCCGCAGATGACTTGATGGAGCCCACCCACCCTGAAGGCGGGTCCTTCCCACTCAGTCCGCTGACTCATGGCCAACTTCCTCTGGAAACACCCAATGGACACACCCAGAAATAATCCTTTGCCAAGTCTTCAGGTATTCCTTGCCAGTCAAGTTGATACATAAAATCAGCCATCACGAGCACAGCCCTTGACAGCTCGGCACCCATGTGCATTCCCTTAAGCCATCGTTGAATCTCCAAGTAAAGACATGAACGAGGTACCAACTGTCCTCAGCACAGCTGGGGACGCACCAGGGCCTTTCCCAGAAGAGGAGGTCATGTCCTTGGGTGATGTTTATTCTTCTCCTGACATCCCAGAGCTTAAATGTGCCTTTAACAATACTTAAGTAGTGATATGAGGTCGATGGATCTTATGTTGCATGGTGAGTGAGTGAGAGGGGAATGAAAACAAAGATGTTTATTAGATGCACATGCGCACGCGAGCCAGTTCTTAACACAGCAGGGAGGAACTGCTCCTGAGGTTTGCAGTCCTCCGTGTATACCTTCCAGTGCAGTGGGGTCATTGTCATGCTCTGGGTGACAGCATTCCTCCCTCCAAAGTGAAGACCTCTAGGCCGGCAGAGCATAACATTGGAATAAAAGCAAAATTTTCTGGTGTGTCACTGGGGTAATGGCGAGTGTGCCCATCCCATCTCCACCCTTTGATTCTTGGACTGAAATCTGGGCCATGGGAGAAACGGTACTATGCATTGGGTGCTGATTCAGAGCATGAATATTCAGAAGACACTTGTCCCAGCCCTGCAAGGTATTGTCACCTTGCTGGTGCTGCTACTGAGTCTTCACAAGTCCAGTCCACCCTCCATCAAGCCAGCTGTTTTAGGATGATGGGGACATGGAAAGACTCGTGAATTCTTTGAGCATGAACTCATTGTCACATTTCTTTGGCTCTGAAGTGCGTGGCTGGTCAGAAGCAACGCTGTGGGGAATGCCATGGTGGGGGACAGGCATTCTGTGAATTCATGATAGTGTTGGCAGAAGCATTGTGTGCAGGGAAGTCAATCTATATCTAGACTAAGTGTCTGTTCTGATAAGGACAAAACTCTTCCCCTTTCGGGATGGAAGTGGTCCAACGTAATCAACCTGCATCTGGTAGCTGGCTGGTCGCGTCACGGAATGGTACCATACTGGCACTCAGTGTTGATTTCTGTTGTTGGCAAATTGGGCATGGGTTGTAGCCAGGTCAGCCTTGGTAAGTGAAAAGTAGGTGCTCCATCCTTGACACCTGAGAGAGAAGGCAGTATATGTAGCAGAAGTAGGAACCATGGACAGGTGGGCCACTTCATGTGCCTTCAGGACCTGCTCAGCTCAAGTACATGTCCTCCACTTCTCTTTGATGCCGAGAGTGTCTATTTTTATGTCTTGATAGTCAGATAGCACCCAGTTCACAAGGAGCATCTCAAGTCACATGGGAACTTGGTAGGCCATGGCCAAGCCTTCAGTTTCTACTAGATCCCACTAACAGGCCAAGAGCTGTCTCTCAAAGAGACTGTAGTTATCTGTGGATGATGGCAGGGTCTTGCTCCAAAATTCTAAGGACCTCTGTTGCAGTTCACCTAGAGGGGCCTGCCCAAGGCTCCAGACAATATCTGTATTTGCCACTGACATGCCAAGCACCATTGGATCTGCTGGATCATATAGGCCAGTGGCAGAGCAGCTTGTATAGCAGGCTAGACCTGTTGCAGAGCTCTGTTCTGGGCCCCTCAAAAAACTAGGGGCTTTTTGAGGCACTTTGTAGATGAGCCAAAGTATCACACCCAAAATAGGGACATGTTGCCTCCCAAATCAAGGTGAGCCCAATAGGCATTGAGCTTCTTTCCTGGTTGAAGAAGAGGACAGATGGGACAAATTATCTTTGAAGGGCTACCTCTATACCTCTTGCACTCGACCCTTAGAAATTTGTAGTTGGATTTATTTCTTATCTTCTGACACAGATGTGTTACCACCAAGTCCAGGGTGGCTGCTAGATTGCGCTACTAGGCATCCACATAATTTCATCAATATAATGGACAGGGAAATGTGATCAAATCCCTAGGAACTAAACTGTAGCAGGACTGCAGAGTTGATATACCTATGAGGTGGGGCAATAAAGGTGTATGGCTGCATTTGCCAGCTGAGAGGGAATTTCTTCTGGTGGGCCTTATGGAAAGAGATGGAAAAAACAGGTATTTTTGAGATCAATAGCTGCATGCCGAGTATCAGGGCTGTGTTCATCTCAAGCAATGAAACCCCATCTGGCACAGCAGCTGCAACTGGAATCATCACTCTGTTAAGCTTATGATAATCCACTGTCATTCTCCAGGATCCATCTGTCTTCTGCACAAGCCAACAGGAGGACTGGATGGGGATGTGGTGGGAATCATCACCCATGCATTTTTAAATCGTTAATGGTGGTGCCAATCTTTTCAATGCCTTTGGGGACACAGTATATTGTTTTTGATTTGCTATTTTCCTAGATAGAGGCAGCTCTAGTAACTACCATTTGTCCTTTCCCACCATAAGACCTCTCACTCCATAGATCAGGGAACCAATGTGGGGTTCTGCTAGCTGCTAAGTATGTCTATTCAAGTTATGCAATTTAGAACTCAAGAAATGACCACAGGATGGGTTTAGGGGTGCACAGGATCCACTGAGTTATGTCTGAGATAAATTCCATAAGCAAACTCTATGGATTGCCTGACTTTCATGAGGCCCTACTCTGACTAGAGGGCTGCAGTGATATGTTGGGGCTCTTGGAATTAGGGTCAGTTCAGAGCCAGTGTCCTCAGAAGTTTGATTATGTCCTTTTCCCCAATGCACAATCACCCTGGTGAAAGGCTTCCTTTTGGAGGAAGGCTGGGAGAAAGATTAACAGAATAAACATTTGATCGTGTACTAGGTTCCTTCCTGGAGGCAACTCCCTTCCACTCCGAGTTCTGGGTCTGTATATGATCAGGCATGGGAACTGATTGAAGGGGAAGCAATCCTCTGTTTTTGTGATTTGTGTTAGACTTTTGTTGACTTGACTCAAGTCTTTTGCTTATACAGATCAAGAAAGAATTTATCAGCATCTTATTTCTTTGACCTGTAGGAACACCACCAGCAGCTCACCAGTGAGTCAGACTGTGCCAGTTGTTGCTTCACCTCTGATGTTCACTATGGAAATCATGCTCACCTTGTCTTTGACAGCTAAGGGTCTCAACTTGACCCCCAGCACCCTGGAGTCAAATTATTCCCATTGCATTTATGTTTTCCCATTGAGAAAGAGCAGTTCCCACATAAGGTCTGGCCCAGAGAGGAGAAGACAGGCACAAAGCTCTTCAGGGATGCTGTGGCTCCCCTCCCAAATCGATTTCTCAAAGTATTGGTGAAAGTTATGTCTTTGTACTTCCCGTGTGAGAGGGGATTTATTAGCGAAACTGGCTCAAGCAGTTGTAGAGGTTGAGAAGTCCTATGGTAGGCCATCCGCAAACTGACATGCTAGGAGGGTGTCTCAAGCCAGTGCCTAAGGCCTCAGCCAGTGAAGCAGATGGTGTAACTCTCAGTAGGAAGCTCAGGGCTGAAGAACCTGGGGAGCCACTCTTATATATTCTGGAATCCAAAGGTCAGAGAGCTTGGAATTTTGATATCCAAGGGCAGGAAGACTGGAGAAGAGTATGTCCCTACTACAGGAAGACAGGAAATTGCCTGATTAATGGTGCTTGCCCACATGAAGGGCACATCTTCCCCACCTAGTTCACTGACAGGCCAGTTCCTTTAGAAACATCCTCATAGACTTAGCCAGAAACAACCCTTTGCCAGTTGTTAAGTATTCCTTAATCCTGTCAAAATTAACCATCGCACCTGAGAAGTATGAGCCAGCTGAGACTGGCAGAAGGATCAGTGTGACCCACCCAGACTGGAATCTCAGGACCTTCTCAATTGACAGGTTCAGGAGCTTTCTTCAATCTGCTTCCCTGACACTCCATCTGGTCACACTGTGCATCTGTAGAAAGCTAGTCTAGGTCTGGTTAGCTGGTCCAAAAATCCCCGTTATTGGTATTTTTCTATTTCTGGGAAAAAATGTGCATAAGTATTTGTGTTGCGGTTCACTATTTATCTATCAATGACTAGTAGAAGGAATCATAAAAAAATATTAGCAATGCCAATCCCTGAACTGTGAAATGGTGGTAATTTTTGTCTTGGTATACTTCTCCATGTTTTTCAGGTTTCTTCAATGGGCATGTGTTATTTATTCTTAAAATCAGAAAAATGCAACAGAAGTCTGCAACAAGAACATTGTGATCATGGAGCCCTAGGTCTTTTATATTAAGCAAAATGATAGTAATTTTATTGATTCCAGCACTAGGCAAATCATTAAAAACCAAAATAGAAATAAAATAATATTTGGGATTGAAAATAATGTAGAAATGAAAGTACAGTTGCTCCATTTATACCACTGAGTAACATTTATATGATTAAAATAAGTGATCTAATCTTATTAGAATTGAGGAGACACCAGGATACACATGATCTCACCTCAGTCTCATCGTGTATGACTTGGCCTTCATAAAGTCGAATGCACTTACACATATTAAATCACACAGAAGAAACCTTTTACAAAAAGAGGACATTCTACTAGTATCACATTTTAATATAATACTTATGATGAATATTTTAATTGCACATTTCATATTAGGGAAACAAGCCAGAAACCATCATGTGTTTCTGGTAAGCACCAGAGTTTCTAACTATCAGAGAGGCATATTTTAGTTATGTAGTAGGCACATGGTTGATATACGCTTAGGACAAAAGGTAATACAGTAAAATTTTGATTGGAGAGCTACCAACTGGCTTCAATTCCTAGGTCTGATTCTAATAGTCAAAGTCCAAGTTCTTAGTGAACAGACTACTCAGAAAAAAGATATCAATTACATAGAAATGTTGGGGATTACATGAGGATATTCTTCATAGTCATGGATGGATTATTAACCCCTAGGTTCTAGGTTGGCATAAATGAGAAAATTTAGGAACTCTAGATCTGCCTTGGAGCTCCCAGTTAGAAAATGAAAGTCATGAGCCCCACCCCAGGGTCCACTCAGCAAGGTCTTTGAACTGAGATGGAAACATGGTGCCTGTATCTCAGGGAAATAAGCTGCTCATGATTCTTTTCCTGTGAACCCGGACCAGTCTCCGACACTGGTCTAAATTCTGCCCTCCATCTAAGAGAAGCAGATTCCAGGTCCACAAACAGTAACCAGAATGAATTACGAATAAAAGCTGCCAGTTCTTCTTGGAAAGTGGGCGGCTGAGAGTCACTCCCTGTCTGTCCCCCATGCTCATGTCAATTTTCAGAACAAAGCGGATTGCTCTCTCCAATCAGAATGCAAAGAAACCCAGGTTTTGCTGGCCAAGGGCCAGTCACATCATCATGTAGCAAGCTCCTCATCACGTATCCCACAAACGTGCATTAAGGCCCACATCTCGGATGCTTGCTGTGCGTTAGGTGCTGTACTGAGTGTTTCACTTGTGTATTTTATTCAGTCCTCATAATGACCCCATGAAGGTCAGCACATTATAGATGAAGATGGCAGAACCACAATATTAATCCACCAGGTGCTGGTCTTGGATCCACACACCTTGATGCTGATCCAGACAGCCTTAGGTGTAGACACAGGACTGGCTTGAGAGAGGAGTTGGGCCTGTGAAACACATAAGGTCATAAGATGGTCAGGAGCAGAGACCAAAGTATGTTCAGGGCTGGGAGGAGGGAGTGTCCCCTCACCCAGCCGGGCTGAGGTTTACATAAGGCCTCCTAGAGGGGTGGCCTTTGTCCTGGGTCTTGGGAGGCAGGTGAGTGTGACTGGTTGTGCATGAGGAGAACAGATGCTGGTAGCAAAGAGTTTATCACAGGCTGAGGGAACAATGCTGCAGCAGGTTTGGGAGCAGAGCTGGATGCAGCACGGAGCCCTCCGCAGGAGGGTGCTGGATAAGCCAATGGTGGTCAATCGAGTTGGAGTTTTACTCAGCAAGAGAAAGGAACATACTGATGCCAATGCATGCAGCACAGACCAGTCCTAATGACACTGTGGACAGGAACGTTCACAGGACATTTATAGAAGTTCCAGAGGCAAAAGGAACAGCAGTTGCCTCTGGAGGGCGAGTAGGGAGGGTGAGTGGGGACAGACTGGGAAGGGGCATGAGGGGACTTTCTAGAGGGCGATGGAATGTTCCATATCTTGATGGGTGTTTGGGTCACACAAGCGTGAGCATTTGGAGAAACTCACGAAAGTGTTCGTGTGGTAGGCTGAACAATGGCTCCCAAGAGGATCACATCCTGATCCCCTGCGAATATGTTCCTTCATGTGGCAAAAGGCCTCTGTGGGTGTGGCGAAGCTGCGGTGTTGAGATGGGGGAGCACCCGAGGTTGTCCTTGTGGACTCTCTGTGATCACTAAGTCCTTGTGAGAGGAGGGCAGGGGCTGGGTTGTACAGCAGAGGTGTAACTACAGAAGCAGGCTGCCAGTGTGATGCAGGGAAGGGTCCTGAGCCAAGGCATGCTCTAGAAGATGAAAAGTCAAGGGAATGAACTATCCCTGGGAGCCTCTAGTAGGAATCAGCCTTGCTGACACCTTGACTTTGGTCCAGTGGGACCAATTTTGGACCTCTAAGAGAGTAGGTTTGTGTCAATTTAAGACAAAGCATGTGGTAGAAAAAATTTACTGCACCCAAGACTTGTGCATTTCATTGTGTTACTTTTACTTCAAAGGGAAAAAAAAGGGAACTGAAACAAACATGGAACTCTAGCAGGTGATACACACCCTGAAGCATTTAGATGCCACTGCACAGAGATCACAACTTACTCTGAAATGCATAAAAATGGATAAATGGATGCACAAATAAATGGACAAGTGACAAAGCCAATACAACAGATGATAACCGTGGTGTCTAGATATATGGCTGTTTACTGGAAATTGGCTTTTCCTCTTTCCTGTATGTTTAAATTTTTTCATGGTGAAATGTTGGGAGAGAAAGACAGGAGGACCCTCAGTGGTGCATTTAGGAACTGTGAGTGTGTGTCAGGATGCTTGCACTGTGGAGGGGTAGTTGTGCAGCGAGAAAGAATGCCAGGAGGCAGGGAGGGAGAGGGGGGATTCGAACTACCTCCTGGAGTCCAGGTGGAACCCAGGGACCCTTCAAACCAGAAAACAGCAGGATTTGTTTTCTCCTCATACTGCACAAGTCACTCCCAGCCTGAATTTTTTTGACAGTTATTTACTCAATGAGGAATGCAGATCACTGGGAATGAGGTCGAGAGTTCTTTAGCCTTAGCGGAAGGGGCTCCTCCTTCTGTCTGCCTCATCATTGGGAGATGGGGCAAAGTGGCAAAGCTTGGGGGCTCTTTCAGCAACAAATACAGACCTGAGAGATGACAGGTGGTAGAAGAAGGACAGTTAATGCAAGCCTTATTTTTAAGATTGACGATTCTAAAAGAAAGAAAGTAAGAAAACCAGCCAGATCTTGGATAGACTGAGCAACTGAGGTGTTTATTCAGTGAATGATTAAGAGCCCAGGATCAGGATTTCAAATCTCAGTTATGACATCTTGTAGCTGTGCTGCCTTCAGCAAGTTACTGAACTTCTCTGAGTTTCCCAGTTAGGGCCTCAGAGGGTTGCTGACAGGATTATAATAAATGAGGTCAAATTAGTCATCATAAAGTACTTGATATAGTGCCTGGAAGTGCTCAAGAAATGGTCAGACTATCATTGTTCACTGACCTACTTCTCAACAAATAGCAGGGACTTATGGGAAGCTCATTTGTCATTCCTCCAAGGTCTTGAAAGGGATGATTGAATGCATACCTTTTGTCTGGACTATCCTGCGCTTCAGACCTATGTCCCCAGCTTCCCCAGGGTCAACTTTGCTTGCCTACCCCACAAACTCTGACAGAACATGTTGTCCCCACAGTTTTCCATCCCTCCCTTATCATGCCGAGTGCCACCCAGATGCTTCAGCAGGGAATCTGACCCCTCCCAGCCACACCTGATGCACCAGCAAGTTCTGTTTCTTGGGAATTTCCTTCATTTATCTCCCCCTCGGCACTGTCTCCGCTAATCTTTTGGTTCATGGTTTCCTTATGTTTTATCTAATTCCCTGCAGTAGGCCCCTGATTCCCAAATTTGCCACTTCCATTTCTGTCCCTGCAACACGCAGTGAAGGCAATAAATGCTTTAAAAAACAACCAAAAAACCTGGAGCTGGGCTCCATCGCCCATGGTGACCATAGGGGAGGATCTCTTCCACTGCAGACTCAGAAGCGAACTTTCTTGTACTTTTCTCTTGTTATTGTCCTCGGGTCTGGCCACTGCTCTCTCAAAACACAAGTCTATAGGGTAGAACCTAACTGGTTTCCAAGCCCTCTATTCTGAGCACCCAAACGCAACCCACAGGCTCTGCTGAAGGCAGAACACCTCGCTGAGAATCATGGGCAGGAATAACTTGAAGTTGGAGTCCCAAAGGAACCCTGTTCCACCGCCCTACAGCAAGGCCCTTTCTCAGCAACCGGGCGACGAGGAAGCTCTTTCTGTTCAGCGAAGGGAACCGGCCTGACCCGGGAGTTAGGCTGCGCGGGGTAACCACGCCCAGTAGCTAGGGCGTCTCAGGGACAGAAGCCCCGGCAGGCGAGGCTGAGCGGCGGAGCACGCCCACCTGGCAGTCTCGACTCCGAGGCGTTTAGGGAGGCCAGGTGCCACAAGAAAGTGCAAGTCCGCGGCATGTACGTGCCAGATGGGCGCTTCCTTAGGGAGCACGCGCGGCCCATCTGGGCAACAGTTGCAGAAACAGATGGGGGCAAGCTGTCCACGAAGATGGGTCGGTCATCGCACAAGCAAGCTGGGCGGCGCGCCGTTCTGCAGCGGTGACACCTCGCCTTCTCCAACCGCACCTGCACCTGGCGCGCAGCTGCGGGAACCGAGGGCCGCGCCCAGGGGTTGGGCCCTGTTTGAGGCCAGGTCTGGTGCCGCTGGCGTCAGCGCTGCCTCAGCTGCAGGCCTCCAGCTCAAGTCCACTGCTGGGAGCCCCGCCGGGGTGCCGGGGGCGTGTCTTCTTCGTCGGGGCGTGACCATATCTTCGTAGCCAATGGGTAATCTGCCTGCCGCTCACTCTCTAACAGCCAATCGGTGTTCTAGGATCTCTAAGCCCCGCCTTCCACTCTGCCACAGCGAACAGCGCCACCCAGTGTCGATACAACGCATCTTCGATGACTTTGGAAACCCTGTTCTGGTTTTAGGGTTCATTCTGCAAATATTTAATGTACGACTACTGTGGGCAGGCTCAGTGCCAGGGGCTGACTTCCATCCATGGCTGAGGCTGACATGTGTCCCTTAAACTCATTGGGAATGGCTCCACGTTTCTAAATTTTCTTCTCCGGTCCCGCCTCTAAACCTCTTAAGCCTTTATGGATTCAGCCATGGATGGGGCGTCAGATTCCAGCTACTATGACAGTTCTTGACTCCATCAGTCCTTGTAACTGACCTTTATTTCTTTTACTACACTTCCTGCTCATTTTGGCTTCGAATCTTCTGGACTGGTATCTCTGCTGTTGGTTTTTATTTCCTTCTCATTGAAAGTGCTGCTCTGCATATGAGTCTTCTTTAGGTTGTGGTTCTGTCACAGTGCTGTCCCCTAAAGGGAGGCAGACCTCACTTCAGGTCATGAGGGCCCTTGATGTTATAGCAGAAAGGAATTGAAGGACGGATCAAAGTGAGGCACTGGTTGAATTTTTTGAAAGGAATAAAGAAATGCACACTCTGAGAGCTGGGTAGAGTGCCCTCACTAGCTAGGCACATTAATACGTGTAAGAGCAATAGTTCAGGGACATGACCTAAGAGGGTGATTTCAGTTCTCCTTTGTTGGATATGTTGACCATTACTGGTATGAAGGTCATTTACTGATGTGCTGACCATTGGATTCTTTTCCTTTCTTCTTTGTTTTTGATTCATTCTGCTTTGTGAAGTTAAACAGTACTACATTGGTATACCTGTGGGTACACCAATTGATTTAATAGTGCTCTTTGTGATCAAGGTGAGGTGAAAGTGATATTTAAATCTGGACTTTAAATCGTGGCCACTCTTGTATTGTCCAGTTGTCTCCTTCCCATCTACCCTCCTTCTGTCCCTAATTCTGGGGAATGTGTTTCCTGTTTGCAGAACTTCTTAACTACATAGTTGGGATGTGTCTCACTGATGGGACATCCTGACCCCATTTTTAGTCTAATGCAGGGACTTATTCCTTAAAGAAGGTGTGCATTTAGCTGTCTTTCTTGGATTTGAGTCATGTCATTTTGGATTAAGTCAGATTATAGACTGTGAACTCTTACCAAGGTCACTACCCACTTCAGTGGAATTTTCATCATTTTGTCCTTATGATAAATCCACAAGGGATGTCCTGGCCAGTCCCCCGCTGAAGGAGGGGCTCCTGGTGGCACAGAGTATTATGGCTGGCTGTACTGTGGCGTGTGTGCACCCTCCAACTGTGCCAGAGACACAAAATCCTATTTTGTGAAAAGGAACAAAAAAAGAATTTTATGCAAAGGTCATATTTAAGAGTATTTTTTGCTGATACTTCATTTTTAATCTGATAGAAAATTTCAGCTGTAGCTCTTTTATGATGGGTCTTGTTTAGGAAATCCCTGTCCTCTGGGCTGAAGGTGACCAGACTGTGCTGGGGGGCTGGAGCTGTGTTCTGAGGGTTTTCTGCTCTGGGCCCTGGGTCATACTGCTTTCTGATCTTTCACAGGATCTCTGTGCCTACTTTTGTGGGCTAGAGAGGAGAGGCTGTCCCTGGGGTCCATCTGCAGTGGGACCCATGTATCCAAGAAGGTCCTTCAGGTTGTTTCCACATCCTTCTTTGAAGCTGAGGTGTTCCCAGAGCCAACATGCCTGTCTCACTGGGCCAGGTTTAGTAAAAGTGTCAGGGCAGGACCGAGCCCATTAACCATGGATGCAGGGTAGGCTACAGCTCAGAACTGGAAAATCTGCTTCCTGAGTAGTGTGCCTTGAAGCAGGTGAGGTAGGTCAGGGAGAAAACTGGCTGGAGACTATTGGGCAGTAGGAAAAACTTCACCTCCCTTTAAATCTAGGGCTTAGGGGACATAATGGCACAACTTGACCAGCTGGCTCAGGCAGAGCAGGTGATGTGGGCAAGCCTAGAGGAGGCGGGCAGGAAAGGCATCCTGGTTTCTCAAAGTCAGTAGGCACTGAGGAGGCCAGGGAACTGCCATTGCTAGTACTGGCAGTGCCTACTACATAGGAGGAATTAGCAGATATTTGTTCAAAATGAGTGAATGCTTTTCAAAGAACTGTATGGAAAAGTTCATTTTTCATCTCTATTTTTTTCCTCCTGTAGAAAACTTTTTATAGCCACTAGGTGGCGGGGTTAATCACATCTTGATGGCATGCAAGAGATAATTATGGAACCAGGCATTTGAATTTAAATTCAGCTTTGGGCTAGTTCTGTGTCTGAACTGGTTAATCATGCAGTTTAAAAAATGTATTGTCCTAAGAAACATTTTAAGAGTAAAACAGTAACAAAAACCCTGGTAAATTACTTTATTTTTGGAGCTACAGATGGCAGGTTTCTACATCAGTCCTTTTATGGCCAGACTGGATGCAAATTCTTTCCATTCTTCATTCATAAACTAATGTCAACTCAGTTTGTCCTTTTGATTGGAAATGGACTTTCACTGGCAGGATCTGGCAACCTCCTATGTGTATTGCCTCTGGAGGATCTGAGTCTTAGAAAACAGCTCTCCTCTGCCTGACCCGCTTCTGCCCGCCCCAGGACCCCTCCTCTGCTTCCGTTCCCTCAACCCCTCAATGACCCTGCCAACTTCCCTGCAGTCTCAGAAAGTTCCAGTTACTTGTTTTTTTCTTTTGTGTTAAATCGGTTGTCATGCCATTCCTCCCTTCCATTAAGAATGACACAACAACAATAATGATAATGTAGAAAGCAATTTGTGTATCTGAAAGTACAGCTAAAGCCACGGGCTGAGTTTCCTGCCTTGATGGGGAAATGCATCCTTATGCATCTGGAGCTAACTTTGGGATGTGGAGATGCACAGGGGCCAACAACTCCAAACTTTTCTCCTTTTCATTATTTTCTCATCATTGTAGTAAAACTGACCTTTTCTTTTTTTCTGTGCACAGTTAGATGAGTTTTAATACATGTTTAGGTGTGTGTAACCAGCATCCTGGTTAGGGTCAAGAACAATCCCATTACCCCCGTGTGATCCCTTTTTAATCAGAGCCTCTTCCCACTCCCTGCTCCAGGAAACCACCAATTTGTTCTCCATCACTATAGTTTTTACTTTCTGAGAATATCATATGAATGGAATTAGGAAAATTTTAACCTTTTGAGACTGGCCCCTTTCCTTCAGCATGACTTTGAGATTCATTCACGTTATTGTGTCAACAGTTTTTTCTTTTTATTATTTCAGGGTATGACTATTCCTGTAGTTTGCTTATCCATTCATCCATGGAAGGATATTTGGGTCATTTCCAGTTTGGGGTAATTATAAAGAGAACTGCCATCAACATTCACACACAGGCTTTTGTGTACATATGAGTTTTAATTTTCTAGGTTATAATCCCAGGAGTGGGATCACTGAATCCTATGATTTAGGTTTAAATTGGTTATTTTTTAGAGTGACTGTACCATTTTGAATTCCCACCAACATATGGCCTGTGTTTCCTGTTTTACCTGTTCTGCTTTGCATGTAGTGGTATTTGATCATGATTTTAATTTGCATTGACTAAATGCTGAGTGACTTTGAACATCCTTTCATGTACTTATTTGCCATCTATATATTATCTTTGAGGAAGTGTCTGTTCAAGACTTCTGCCAGTTTCTAAAATCTGGATTGTTTGTTTTCTTTCTGTTGAGTTTTGAGAGTTTATATATTCTGGATACAAGTCCTTTTCTAGAAATATGGCTTGTAAATATTTTTTCTAATATATAGCTTGTTATTTAACAAAATCTTTTGTAAACCAAAAGTTATTCCTTTTTGGGGATCAAATTTTCATGTCTGTTTTAGTCAGATTTTTCACTGCTGTGACCAAAAGATCTGACAAGAACAATTAGAGGAAAAGTTTTTTCTGGGGCTCACAGTTTCAGAGGTCTCAGTCCATAGATGGCTGACTCCATTTTTCTTTGCCTGATATGAGGCAGAACATTATGGTGCAAGGGTGTGGCAGAGGAAAGTAGCTGGTCAGGTGGCACCAGGAAACAGAGAGAGACTAAGTTTAGCTCACAAAATACAAATCCACAGGTCCCAGGGACCCACGTCCTCCAACCACACCCTACCTGCTAACAGTTAATCCCTCTCAGGGGATTAATGCATTTATTAGGTTAAGACTCTCATAACCCAATCATTCCACCTCAAAACTGTCTTGTGTTGTTCACAGTGCAAGCTTTTGTGGACACCTGTTATCTAAATCATAACAATGTCTGAGAACTTGTTGCCTAACTTCAGCTACCTGTATTTTCTTCTGTACCCCTATATGTTCTATTCTTTATCCTTCTATCCTTTTAATGTCTGCAGGAATTGTGATATCCCCCTTTCACTTTGGAGTTTGGTAATGTGTGTACTTTCTCTTATTTGCTTTGTCATTCTTGCTGAAAATTTATCATTTTATTGAGCTTTTCAACACAACTTCAGACTTCCTTGATTTTTTTTCCATTTCCTATTTAATCAATTTCTCTTCTTTATTATTTCCTTTATTTTGCTTGTTTTGGGCACATTTTGCTTTTCTTTTCTTTTTTTTTTTAAATTTTTTTTAGTTGTTGATGGATCTTTATTTTATTCATTTATTATTTATATGTGGTGCTGAGGATCGAACCCAGTGCCTCACGCATGCTAGGCAAATGCTCTACCACTGAGCTACAGCCCCAGACCACATTTTGCTTTTCTTTTTCTGCTTTCTGAGTTGACATATTAGATTATTTTTTAAAAAAATATTTATTTTTTAGTTGTAGGTGGACACAATATCTTTATTTTATTTTTATGTGGTGCTGAGGATCGATCCCAGTGCCCCCCACGTGCTAGGCGAGCACGCTACCACTGCGCCATAATCCCAGCCCCCGTATTAGATTATTGATTGGAGACTTTTCTTCTTTTCTTTCTTTCTTTCTTTTTTTTTTTTTTGGTATTGAGGATTGAACTCAGGGGCACTTGACCACTGAGCCACATCCCCAGCCCTATTTTGTGTTTTATGTAGAGACAGGGTCTCACTGAGTTGCTTAGCACCTCGCCTTGCTGAGGCTCGCTTTGAACTCACGATCCTCCTGTCTCAGCCTCCTAAAGTGCTGGGATTACGGACATGCGCCACCGCGCCCGGCTCTTTCTTCTTTTCTCATACAAGCATTTAATACTATAAATTTCCTTCTAAATACTACTTTAGATGTATCTCACAAGTTTTGATAGGTAGAATTTTCATTTTTGTTTTATTCAAAGTATTTTCTAATTCTCTTGAGACTTCTTCTTTGACCCACAAATTATTTAGAAGTATTTGATTTAATTTCCAAGTGTTTGAAAATCTTCCCATTACCGTCCTGTTTGCTGATTTCTAGGTAGGTTCTATTACCGTTAGAGAAAACACTATATGGTTTCAGTTTTTTAAAATTCGTTGAGGTATGTTTTATGACCCAGGATGTGGTCCATCTTGGTGAATGTTCAAGAAGTGCCGGAAGCAGTATGTATTCACAGTTGTCGAGTCCACCATGCTTAGATACAGCTTTGAAGATGTGTCTAGGGAAGCTCCAGCGTGTTGTCTTTGAGGGGCTGCTGAGCTGTATCGTGGGCCCGGACTGTGGTAAGTGGGTCACGATGACGGACATCCTGCTTGCTGGATTAGCAAAGGCAGAAGACGAACATGTCTGTGGGGTGACGTGTATCCTTGGTGAATCCAGGCAGGGGGCTCAGGAGGCACCCACATAGGGTGGAGGCAGTTAAGTAAGATGAAGAGCTTGGCAGCCTCCCTCGTGGACACTAGTGGATTGCACCCTGTAGCTAGTGGGTCTTTTCTCCTCTGCCCTTCATTTTACCCATGCTGCCCAATAGGGCTTCTGTCACTGACACTTGTTAGAGGTGAGCTGTCATGGAGTCGTGCCTTCTCCTCTTGCGCTGGGAGATAGTCATTCATCAATGATGGGTTTTATCCTCTGGGTGCTCACTGGACAAGCTTGGCTGTCATTCTTGGTGATGTGAAAATTACAATGATACCTGGCTGTGATGGACAGAATATGTAAAGTGACCTGTCTTTTCCTCACATAAACATCTGAGCAGGCAGTGCAAGATTAGTGTGTTGTGCACAGGTCACCCTTTTTACATCCTGTTGCTCTCTGTTGAATATGCTTTATTTCCAAATCACCTCATGACCCAAGATGGCTTACTCAGGTATGATGACCTGCCATCACACCTGCATTCCAAGCATCAGAGAAGAGAGCAGAGGGAATGGTGGGCACAACCTCTCTCCTAAGGGTGTTTTCCATGTGGTACACGCAATACTTCCCTTGAATCTCTTTGCCTAGAAACAAATTACTAAATGAGATTGGGAAATCTAGTTTTCATTCTGAAATGTGCTCAGTTGATTTCCAGGGGACCTATTACAAGGAATAAAGTAAAAAAAAGAAGATTGAGAAATAATATCAGTCTCCGCAGGGGGCCCTTCCTTACTGTCCCTGTGCACTGGTGACCTATACCTTCCACAGTGTCTGTGCAGATCAGCCCCAGGGATGATTTATGTGGCTCAGGCCTTCTGAAGCCCGTTGTAGGAGTTTGGAGGAGGAGGACAATATTCTTGTGTGGGGGTTTGGTTCTCCTTCCACTGAACAGAGGCGAGGATGTTTGGGGGTGCTGAAGACTTTCTGTTCTCCCACATTCTTGTTATCAATGATCCTTTGCCTGATTCACTCAGTGGGGTGTCTGTCCAGTGCTTAGACTCTGCTGCCTCTGTCTCACATTCCACCCTCCCATCAGTCCAGGCTTTAAATACAATCATCCACAGTTTACAAATGCAAAGGGGGTTTGGTAACTGACCAAAGGTCACCGGCCAGCGGTGGCAGGCTGAAGTGTGTGCTCAGGTGTCTGAAAGTTCAGAACTCTCTCAGAGCTCTGTTTCCTCTTCATCCTGTCTCCCTCTGCTGTCCCTGGGTTGTCCCTGGTACAGTTCTGCCAGCTGGGGTTACGGTCAGGCTTTGCCATCTACCTTGACCAACTCTGTGGTTGAATTTCAGGGGACATTGAAATTGTCTGTGTTGCTTTTAAAAAAATCTTCGGTATCCATTCAAGATGTTGCCTATCAAATACTAAGAAAACCCTGTTGAGACTTTGCTTGGGATTGCATTGAATCTATGCATCAGTTTGGAGGGAGATGACATTTGTATTAGTCAACGTTTTGACCAAAATACCTGACAAAAGCAACTTAGAGGAGAAAAGGTTTATTTTGGTTCATAGTTTCAGAGGTTCAGTCCATGGTGGTCAGGTTCAAGGCAGAAGCATCATGGTGGAAAGGTGTGGTGGAGACAGCTGCTCAGGAAGGCCTGGAAGTGGAGGAGAGAGAGAGGGGCCCCAAGAGAAGATGAACCACACAGTGCATGACTCCAGTGACCTAATTCCTCCAACTAGGTCCCCTCCCAGGAGTCCACTCAGCCATCAATGGATCGATCCTCTGCTGAGATTGGAGCCCTCATGGTCCACTCTTGTCCCCAAAGCCCCACCTCTGAGTGCATGAGGCTCTGGGGGACATTCCATATCCAAACCACAACAGCATCTTTGCAAAACCGGGTCCTCCCATCTGAGCATGGTATACATCTTTCCATTTATTTAGGAATACATGAACATTTTCAATTAAGTTCTATGATTTTATCAATGTCTTGAGTGTCTTGATCTATTCCTGGGTAACTTACAGTCCTGTTGTTATTATAAATGGTTTATTTTTCCCCTTTCTTTATTAAAGCAGCAAGGAGTTTATTTTTCTTATATAAAGAGGTGAGTGACCAGCATGTTTGGTTATGCTGTCGAGGGTACACACTCCTGGGGCTTTTCCCTTGTACTGTTTGCAGCCTGCAGAGGTTTTTCTCTTGGCCATGAGATGACTTCTCCAGCTCCAGGAATGGGGCCTCAATTCCTGGAAGGAATAAGTGGAATGGAGAAAGGGAGGAGGCAAAAGGCCGAAGGTAGGGAGCCATCCCTGGAGGCTTTTCTCAATTTCTCCTTGGCTGGGAGTGTGTGCCACAACAACCCTTGTGCTATGGTTTAGAGGTGGTTGTCCCCCAAAGGTTCATGTGTTGGAAGCTCGGTCCTTGTTGTGGACCCTCGTTGTGGGGCCTAATTAAAGATGGTTAGGTCATTGGAGCCACTCATTTGGAAGGGACCAGTGTTGTTCTCTGGGGCCCCAGTTAGTTCTCTGGCAAGTGAATTATGAGTTATAAAAAAGCACGCTGGGCCACTCAATCTCTCTCTCTGGCTTCCTGTCTTACCACATGGTCTCTCCCTCTTGCACATGCTCCCACCATGATGCCACCCACCATGTTGTGATGTGAAGTAAGGGTGACCTCACTAGAGGCCAAACTGAGGGGCTTCTCGGTCTTGTATTTTTAACCTCCAGAGCTATGAGTAAATAAATTTCTCTCACTCTCTTTTTAGTAGTACTGGTGAAGGAACCCAGGAGTTAGATCAGCCCTTCTAAAATGTATTTTAAGATAGAATTTCACTAAATTGCTCAGGAATTTGCAATCCTCCTGCCTCAGCTTCCTAAGTAGCTGGAATTACAAGTGTGTGCCACCACTCCTGGCCAACCTCTTCTTTATAAGTACCCAGAATCAGGTATTTTGTTATAGCAAGAGAAAAGGGACTAACAGTGAGGAGCCCAGGCAGGCCCAGGATGGTCTTGCCGACCTCTGTGGAGACCAGGTAGGCCTGAGCAGTCCTGCCAACCCCTACGGAGACCAGGTAGGCCCAGGACAGCCCCATGATCCATGCAGAGCCCAAGCAGGCCCAAGCTGACCTCCACGGAGACCAGGTAGGCCAAGGACAGACCCAGTGATCCATGTGGGGGCCAAGTAGGCCCAGGATAGCTCCGGTGATCCCTGTGGACAGCCCCACTGACCAGTGTGGAGCCCAAGCCCAGGCCCAGGATCACCCCGCCAACCTGCGAGGAGCCCAGGCCCAGGCACAGGACTGCTCACTATGCTGAGGTCCATGCCTATATGCCACAGGACTGCATCTTCAAACAGGCCCCCCAAAGCCATCGTTGGGCTTGCCTGTTCAGCCCCATCTCTAAAATTGGTTGATGCCATCTGTAGGAGCATCTCCATACCTTCCAACCCCTCCCTTCCATCCTTCCCCATTCGATGCTAATAGACTGTGCTCTTGCCAGAGAGCACCCCTTTGTTTGTGACCTTTGGACCTGATTGGTGCAACATGGCTCCCTCCCCCCTTATTAAAGCTATACCATCTTGGGACACCAATGGCATATCAAGTTTCCCTTGCTTCTGCCACTACCATCTTTAGTTGTGGCAGCTTCTATCTTGGGACACCAACCAGTGGCTGGAAGCCCAACACCAAGGTACTTATGGGTTTGATGCTACCCCGTCACCAGCTACAGACATGGATGCTTCCATCTAGGGACAGCAGCCAGGACATGGAAGGCCATCACCCTGCAGGTCCCTGTAGGCTTAGTTACATCAGAACCATCCCTGCTAGGTGTGCTAATGGCCACCATCTTCTTGCAGAGGCAAGAGAGAGCCTTCCACTGGGTCACCTCTTTCTCTCTTTTCTCCTGTTATCAGCCAACTTCTTTGGATCATCTTCATTCTTCCTATGGTCTAATACCTCTGTATTCTTACATCCTACCTCATAAATATCACACTCTACACCCCCCACCCCCAATTTCTCTCTTTGTCCACCGTTAGAACCTGTAGACTCTTTTGCAAACAAACTGTTTATGTTCTTCATATTGCAGATAATAATTGAACACATCTTTCCTATTTATTGTGACAAAACTTTAATCATCTAAATAGGAACTATTTGGCTTAATTCTGTATATTATTTGCTTTGGGTGCTGTTAATATTGATCTCCCCCTTAAAGGTGAGACATCAGTAACCTGCAAGGACACTATAAGATTATATGGCAGAAATTCTAATACCTCAGATCTGCACTGTCGGAAAGGAAGACACATGAACAACATGAAAAAACAAGGGAAGAAAATGCCCCAATCAAACCAAGATGTTATAATAACAGCATTGACAGCACAGTAGATGAAATGTCAGAGAAGGAGTGCAGAATGTACATAACTAAAGTGATCTGCAAATGTAACAATGACATAAGAGAGCAAATATAGGCAACAATTGATCACTCCAACAAAGAGATAAGAGAGCAAATGCAGGTAGCAAAAGATTACTTCAAGAAAGAGAGATTCTGAAAAAAAAAAAAAACCAAAAAACAGAAATTCTTGAAATGAAGGAAACAATAAACCAAATAAAAACTCAATAGAAAGTACCACCAACAGACTAGATCACTTGGAAGACAGAAACTCAGACAATGAAGACAAAATATATACTCTTGAAAATAAAGTTGACCACACAGTGAAGATAATAAGAAATCATGAACAGAACATCCAAGAATTATGGGATAATATCAAAAGACCAAATCTAAGATTTATTGGGATAGAGAAAGGCACAGAGATACAAATCAAAGGAATGCACAATCTCTTCAATGAAATAATATCAGAAAAATTTCCAAACATGAAGAATGAATTGGAAAATCAAATACAAGAGGCTGATCAGACACCAAATGTACAAAATTACAAAAGTTCTACACCAAGTCACATTATAATGAAAATGTCTAGCACACAGAATAAGGATAGAATTTTTTTTTTAAATATTTTTTTAGTTGCCAATGGATCTTTTTATTTTATTTATTTATATGTGGTGCTGAGAATCAAACCCAGTGCCTCACACATGCAAGACAAGTGCTCTACCACTGAGCCACAACCCCAGCCCAAGAATAAGGATAGAATTTTAAAAGCCATAAGAGAAAAGTTTTAGATTGCATATAATGAGAAACCAGTTTGGATCTCTTCAGATTTTTCAACCCAGACCCTCAAAGCCAGGATATCCTGGAACAACATACCAAGCTCTGAAATAAAATGGATGCCAGTAAAAAGTCCAGCAAAATTAAGCTTCAGATTTGATGATGAAATAAAAATCTTCCATGATAAACAAAAGTTAAACGAATTTACAGCGAGAAAGCCTGCACTACACAGAACATTCTTGGCAAAATATTCCATGAGGAGGAAATAAAAAACAACAATGAAAATCTGCAAAGGGAGGAACTACACTAAAGGAAAGGACAATCAAATGAGAAACCCAGTCAAGTTAAAAACCAAAACCAACCAATATGACTAGGAATACAAACCATATTTCAATAATAACCCTGAATGTGAATGGTTTAAACTCATCAATTAAAAGAAATAGACCGGCAGATTGGATTTAAAAAGGGCACAACAGTATGTTGCCTTCAAGAGACTCATCTTATTGGAAAATACATCCACATTGAGGGTGCAAGGATGGGAAAAAACCACTCTCATGGGCCACATAAACAAGCAGGGGTTTCCATCCTCATATCAGACATAGTGGACTTCAAACCAAAGTTAGTCAGAAGGGATAAAGAAGGTCATTTTATACTGCTTAAGGGAATCATAAATAAACCATACATTATAACCATAAATATTTATGCCCCAAACAATGGAGCATCTATGTACATCAAACAAGCCCTTCTCAATTTGAAGAATTGAATATATCACAACAGAATAATACTGGGTGACTTCTTCTCTTGCCACTGAATAGATCTGCCAAATAGAAACTAAATGAAGAAATTATAGAACTTAATAATACAATCAATAATTTAGACTTAACAGACATATATTGAATATTTCATCCATCAACAAATTAATATACTTTTTTCTCAGCAGCACAGACTTTTTTCTCAGTCTCTAAAATAGACCATATGTTATGCCACAAAGCAACTCTTAGCAAATATAAAAAATAGAGATACTACCCTACATTCTATCAGATCACAAGGGAATGAAATTAGAAATCAATGATAAAATAAAAAGTAGGAGCTACTCCAACACCTGAAGACTAAATAATATGCTTTTGAGTGATAGACACATGGATAGTGGAAGACATCAGAGAGGAGATTAAAAAAAAAATTCTTAGAAGTAAATGAGAATTCTAACACAATATACCAAAATCTATGGGACACTGTGAAGGCAGTGCTAAGAGGAAAGTTTATTGCATTGAGTTCATTTCTTAACAGAATAAGAAGTTAGCAAATAAATGACCTAACATTACATCTCAAAGCCCTAGAAAAAGAAGAACAAATCAACACCCAAAGTAGTAGAAGACAGGAAATAATTAAAATCAGGGCTGAAATCAGTGAAATTGAAACAAAATAAACAATTGAAAACATTGATAAAACAAAAATCTAGTTCTTTGAAAAAATAAATAAATTGATAAACCCTTAGTCACCCTAATGAAAAGGAGAGAGAAAACTCAAATTACTAAAATTCAAGATGAAAAGGAAAATATCATGAAAGATACTATTGAAATACAGAAGATAATTAGAAACTATTTTGAAAATCTATACTCTGGTAAAATAGAAAATCCCGAAGACACTGACAAATTTCTAGGGGCATATAATCTGCCCAGACTGAATCAGGGGGACATACACAATTTAAACAGATCAAATTTGAGCAATGAAATAGAAGACACCATCAAAAGCCTACCAACCAAGAAAAGCACAGGACCAGATGGATTCTCAGCCAAGTTCTACAAGACCTACAAAGAAGAATTAATACCAATACTACTCAAATTATTCCCTTAAATAGAAAAGGAGGGATCTCTTCTAAACTCATTCTATAAAGCTAGTATCACCCTGATACCAAAGCCAGACAAAGAAAGAAAACTTCAGACCAATATCCCTGATGAATATAGATGCAAAATTTTTCAATAAAATTCTGGCAAATCACATACAAAACATTAAAAAGATAGTGCACCATGATCAAGTGGGGTTCATTCCAGGGATGCAAGGTTGGTTCAACATACAGAAATCAATACACATAATTCATCACATCAATAGACTTTTAGATAAAATTATGATCATCTCAATAGATGCAAAAAAAGCACTTGATAAAATACAACACCCTTTCATGTTCAGAACACTAGAAAAATTAGGGTAGTAGGAACATACTTCAACATTGTAAAAGCTATCTATAATAAGCCCAAGACCAACATTATTCTAAATGAAGAAAAATTGGAAGCATTCTCTCTAAGAACTGGAACAAGAAAGGGATGTCCTCTTTCACCACTTCTATTCAACATAGTCCTTGAAACTTTAGCCAGAGCAATTAGACAGATGAAAGAAATTAAAGGGATACAAATAGGAAAAGAAGAACTCAAACTATCATTATTTGCTGATGACATGATTCTATACTTAGAGGATCCAAAAAACTCTACCAGAAAACTTCTAGAATTAATAAATGAATTCAGCAAAGTAGCAGGATATAAAATCAGCACTCATAAATCAAATGCATTTCTACACATTTGTGATGAACCCTCAGAAAGAAAAATTAGGAAAACTATCCCATTCACAGTAGCCTCAAAAAAAAAAAAATGAAAAGAAAATACTTGGGAATCAATCTAACAAAAGGGGTGAAAGTCCTATACAATGAAAACTACAGAACTCTAAATACAGAACACTAAAGAAAGACATTGAAGAAAACCTTAGAAGATGGAAAGATGTCCCATGTTCTTGGATAGGAAGAATTAATATTGTCAAAATGGCCATACTACCAAAAGCACTATACAAATTCAATGCAATTCCAATTAAAATCCCAACAACATTCCTCATAGAAATAGAAAAAGCAATCATCTAATTCATTTGGAAAAATACATGACTCAGAATAGCCAAAGCAATCCTTAGCAAGAAGAGTTAAGCAGGAGGCATCACAATCTCAGACCTTAAACTATACTACAAAGCTATAGTAACAAAAGCAGCATGGTATTTGTGTCAAAATAGACATGTAGACCAATGGTGCAGAATAGAAGAAATAGAGACAAACCCACATAAATACAGTTATCTCATAATAGGCAAAAGTGCCGAAAACATACATTGGAGAAAAGAGCCTCTTCAATAAATGTTGCTGGGAAAACTGGAAATCCATATGCAGTAAAATGAAACTAAACCCCTGTCTTTGATCATGCAAAAAACTCAACTCAAAGTGGATCAAGGACCTAGAAACTGGACCAGAGACTCTATGTCTAATAGAAGAAAAAATAGGCCCAAATCTTCATCATGTCAGATTAGGCCCCGACTTCCTTAACCAGCCTCCTAAAGTGCAAGAAATAAAACAAAAAATTAATAAATGGGATGGATTCAAACTAAAAAGCTTCTTCTCATCAAAGAAAACAATCAGTAACATGAAGAGAGTGCCCACAGAGTGGGAGAACATTTTTAGTTTGTGCACATCAGATAGAGCACTCATCTCCAGGATATATAAAGAACTCAGAAAACTTAACACAAAAAATAAATAATCAATAAATGGGCTAAGGAACTGAACAGATACTTCTCAGAAGACATACAATCGATTAACAAATACATGAAAAATGTTCAGCTTCTCTAGTAATTACAGAAATGCAAGTCAAAACTACTCTAAGATTTTATCTCACTCCAGTGAGAATGGCAATTATCAAGAATACAAGCAATAATAAGTGTTGGAGAGGATGTGGGGGAGAAGGCACACTCATACATTGCTGGTGGCATTGCATATTGGTGCAACCACTCTGGAAAGCAGTATGGAGATTCTCTAGAAAACCTGGAATGGAGCCACCATTTGACCCATCTATCCCACTTATCTGTCTATACCCAAAGGACTTAAAATCAGCATACTATAGTGACACAGCCGCATAAATGTTCATAACAGCTCAATTCACAATAGCTAAATTGTGGAACCAACCTAGATGTCCCTTAATGGATGCATGGATAAAGAAACTGTGGTACATATACACAATGGAATATTACACAGCAATAAAGGAGAAAAAAATTATGGCATTTGCAGGAAAATGGATGGAGTTGGAGAATATCATGCCAAGGGAAGTAAGCCAATCCCAAAAAACCAAAAGCCAAATGTTCTCTCTGATAAGTGGATGCTGATCCATAATGTGGGAGGGGGAGAATGGAGGAACTTTGGGCAAAGGGGAGGGAGGGATGGGGAGAGGGCATGGGGACAGGAAAGATGGTGGAATGAGATGGACATCATTACCCTAGGTACATGTATGACTGCACGTATAGTGTGACTCTGTATCATGTACAACCAGAGAAATGAAAAGTTGTGCTAAATTTGTGTACAATGAATTGAAATACATTCTTCTATCATGTATAACTAATTAGAACAAATAAAAAATTAAAAAATTTTTAAAAAAGAAAGAAAAGGAACTAACACACCCTACTTGCAAGGAGACTAGGGTGGTGACTGTTTTTTTTTTTTTTAATAGGGTACAGGGCTGCCTTAAACAAACCTGGATATCTGTTAGTAAGGAAGGAGAGAAGAACTATGAGATTGACTACAAATAGATAATCTTTAGGACTACTATTTACCTTAAAGTCTTATATATTTATCTGTTTGTTTATTTATTTATTTTGTAGTGCTGGGGATCAAACCCAGAGTCTTGTGCAGGCTGTTTAAGTATTATTTTAATGGAACTGTGCCAAGTTGGTTGTTACTTTCCCCCCCATCCTTTTACTCTGTCTTTGTGTTCTTGTTTTAAATGTGTTTTATGTAAATGGCACGTGGATGGATTTTATCACATATAGTCTATCTTTATATTTTTAGGACTAATGTATCCATTTGCATTTATTGCAGTTATTGATATAATTGAATTTTGACCCATGATCATTGTTTTTCTGCTATTTGTGTCTTTTTAAAAGTATGTTTTTATCTCCTGTTTTCTTATTCTGCTGTCATTGTTTCTCCTTTTACATTTTTCTCTGAATTTAAAGTTCTATGATCATTTCCATTCTTTTAGTAATTGCCTTTGAACGTTTGTAATAAAGGACTTAACTTGCATTTAAATATTTGAATCAGGTATTAGTTGCCCAAACACATGAATGAATAAGTTGAAAAAGTCTAAATTGAATCAACTTCTTTTCCAAACAACATCTGTATAACACTTTTGTCATTTCTTGCCAGGAGGGAAAGAGAGAATTTTGCCATTTCTTTGTTTTTTTGTTTTGTTTTGTGTTTTTGTGCTAGGGTTGAACCCAGGGACACTTAACCACTGAGCCACACCCCAAGCCCTTTTTACATTATTTAGAGACAGGGTCTCTCTGAGTTGCTTAGGACCTTGCTAAGTTGCTGAGGCTGGCTTTGAACTTGCGATCCTCCTGCCTCAGCACCTCAACCACTGGAATTACAGGTGCGCGCCATCTGGCCTGGCTAGTGTTGCCATTTCTTTTTGGTCAGTGTCACTTGAGTGCTGTCAAGATGTTCCTTCTGTTTCCTGAAGTTTTACTTTGATGTGTTGAGATGAGAATTTCTTTCATTTACCCCACCCTGTGTTTGCTTGTTTCTCCTGAGAATCATTGTTCTGTGAATTCAGGAAGTTTCTCGGCCTCTATGTCTGAGTATTTCTTTTTCTCTCGCTCTGTCTCTTCCTCTTGGATTTCTGCCTGGACATAGATGAGATCTAGTGTCTCAGCCACATTCCAGGCAATTCCTTCAGACCTTTCTTCTGCTTCTTCTGCAGCTATTTGCTTGTAGGGATTTTTATTTGAATTACTATAATTTTCATTTCTAGATGCTCTCATTTGGAATTTTAAAAGCAGATTTTATTACTTTTTATATTCTCTTATTTTAGCCAATGGTTTAATTACCCTTTTTTATTTCTTTGAACATATATAACATGTTAACTTTATAGCTTTGTATTATACATCTAAATATGAAAGTTTTGAAAGATTTATGTTCTTGATTTGATGTTTGGAATTTATGCTAAATCTTAGGGTTTTTTTTTTTTTCCCCCCTGTGTGAAACAATGCATTTAGAAATCACTGGAGGCCTTAGGTGAAGGTGAATCTCTCCAGGCAGAGTTTGCATTTGTTCCTGACAGGTGTCTGTGCCGCTGCCATCTTGAGGATCTTGAAAGTCTTTTTTTCAGGGTTTTTGACCCTGTAAGCAATCTGTGGCTTCCTCTTGCAGCCGGGTTGTATTAGTGAATCTTCACCTCACCCCATTCACCAAGGTTCTCCTGGTAATCTTTGATGGGGTGGATTCCCCCCAGTTGTTCCCTGAAATGGCAGATTCCTAGGGAACTCTTCACTCTGACTCCTCAGCCTGAGAGGCTGTAGATGTGCTGATGATCATTTAGAGCAAAATGGGGTTGCAGGGGGCTGGCAGACGCCCAAAGGGAAGTGTACAGGAAGGATTGAACAGGATACAGGAAGGAGAGAGCAGGCTGCTCTCATCAAGGAGCTGTTTTCAGGGCTGGCCCTTACCCGTCATCTTGGCCTTTGGCTTTTGGAATGTTCCTTTCCTGATAAGGTGGCTTTGTTTGCCTGGACACAATTTCACCACCTCAGTTTGCCTGCACTGTACCAATGGGATTGAGGTGCCTGATTTTCCCTTTGTAGTCTTGTACTGTGCAGACAGGGAGCGCCTCTGTGGCAGCCTCCAGCAAAAATTTCTGACTGTCAAATGGACTTCTCTAGGCAGAAACACAGACATGTTCCTGTGTGGTCTCTCGCCATGGGAGGATGCAGGAAGCCTGCGCTTGGGTTCTTCCAAGGCCCATTTATTGTGTCTTCCTTGTTGATGTGTAACAGGGGTCCTTTTCATGCTACAGGGTACACTTCATGCTTTAGATAGAAATCTTGCTGCTCAACCACTGGTGGCTTATTTAAAAACTAGCCTGTTTATCTTTCTTTCTCTTCTCCCTCTCTCCCTCCCTAACTGTGGGAGAAGCAAGAGCAACTTTCTTCCTGTCCAAGACTGGGTTTATTGTGTCCTTTGACTCACTGACCAAGGAATGAAGAAATCCAAACAACCATCTCTCCAGGCTACCATCTGGACATGAGTTATACCTCTTGAGGGGGCACACCTGGAACCCAGCCCTTGTATTCTCCTTTTAAAAAGCCCTCTCTTTCCCCTGGAAGTTAGAATCGCAGTCCCTGAATCTTGAGTCTGCTGAGTTTCTTATTTGCTGACAAATCAATAGAACTTCTTTTTCCTTTTTGTCCAAAGCTTGTCCTTGTGATTGGATGGGCAGTGGGGAAAAGAACTGAGCTTTCGCTATCGATATTGGCGGGTGTCCTCTTGCTGACACAGAGTAGCCTTGAATGTAGATATGGAGGCTACTGAACTTTGTGGGTCCTTCAGTTGGAGCCCTGAGCATGTGGAACCTGACACAGGCAGATACTGGTTTTAAGACTCATCTCTCTGAACACACCCCTACTTCCATTATGACCTTTGAGAGTTTCCCTCATTTTTCTGGTAGTTTAGCCATGAATATAAAAATGGACAATTTATAGCCTGCATTTTAGGTCCTCCCCCCATGGGACAATTATTCTATTTTTTTTAAACCATATTGTTGGACATCTTATCTTGAAAAAGATGATTTCTAAAATAATTTTATCTTGGTGTTATGTTGTCTACTTCTTAATATCGTCAAATGGCCAAAAGAAAAATCCAATCATCAAATGGCCAAGCATTGAATGGCAGGGAGCAGGACTCAGAGTCTCAGCACCCTTCATCCTTCCTACCCAGGCATTAGGATCCACAGCCACAGAACCAGCCTTAAAGGGAGGCTGGGTTCGGGGCCAGCAACTCTAGACCCAGGTACAAAGTTAGATCCGCGGGAAGAGTGTCTTGGGTTTGCGGTTGGCTCATGCTCCACTTACTTCCCAGCCAGGAGACCCCCAGGAGTAACAAAACAAGCATCTTTGTAACAGTAACATGAGAGTTTATTATCAAATCACTGCACAGGAGGGTACGTGAAGGGGTGCAGGAAGGTGCAGGTGAGCAACGGAGGAGAGCTGCTCTGACGGGTGGGAGAGCAGGCAAGGAAATGTCTGTGGGGCAAGCGTCACTGGGGTCATTGGAGTCTCTTCCCTCCAGTTTGCTGCTTCTTCCTAGAGTCAGACGCAGGGACAGCCAGAGCAGAAGGAGCACCAGGAACAAATGCTCAGGGCTGGATCCCATTTGCTCCTAGTAGTTTCTTCTCTTGTCTTTTCTAAGGGAGGAAGAGGGTCAAGACAAGCCGAATCAGGAGAGAAAGGGCAAATTCTCTCTTCCAAGACAGCTTAGTTCTGGAGCCAGCCAGATCGAATGGCAGCTGCAAGGTACTTGATTCAAAGAGCACAAAAGGGTGCCCTCCCAGCCAAGAGAACTTCCCTG
>PVHX01018897.1:0-35760 GCA_004024805.1 Geosciurus inauris
TTGCAGTTTATATGTAGTTATATACTTAGGTTTCACTAGTGGAATGTAAAAAGAAGTGATATGTGTTACTTCTGGAGTATTGATAGAGTTGTCCCCCTTTGTCTATGGAAATATGTTGCAAGACCTCCAGTGGATGCCTGAACTGTGGATAGCACTAAAACCTCTCTATATTATGTTTCCCTATACATATATGCCTATGATAAAGTTTAGTTTATAAAGTAGGTACAGTAAGAGATTAATAACAACTAATAATAGAACAATTATAATACTACATTACAATAAAAGTTATGTGAATATGGTCTCTCTCAAAATATTTTATTGTACTATATTCATTCTTTGTTGATATGAAATGGTACAAGGTTGAAATAAAATGAGGTAAATGATGTTGGTATTGTGATGTAGTATTAGGTCATTACGTAAGGCTACTTGAACATAAGCACTATAAAAATTTGACAACTGAGAGAGGGCTACTAATGGGTGGGTAGTGTATATAGCATAGATACACTGGAAAGAAGGATGATTTGTGTCCTGGGCAGGACAGTACAAGATTCCCTCATGCTACTCAGAACAATGTACAATTTAAAACTTTTGAATTACATATTTCTAGAATGTCTACTAAATATTTTTGGACCATGTTGACCTCATGGGTAACTGAAATCACCAAAAAGTGAAACCATGGATAAGGGGTGGACTACTGTACCTTTTGGAATTTGAGGGTCCATAAAGATCCCCAACATTATCATAAAGTGATTTTGCCCCAGATAGGCCTTTTGCAAATGGCTAAGAGCTCAACATCGTACAGCTCACATTTAGCAAAATTAGAGATATGTTTAGCCCAGTCCTTGGCAAAAAGTCGTGCTCAACAAATGCATATATGTTGAAGTAATGAACAGGTGGATGAATGAATGAATGACTGTATTATATAGAGATATATGTATTAATGCTGAATGGTGGTCATCTTTCATTATTATAAGTGGAAGAATTATGAGAGAATCCTAAGTCAGCTTAGACAGTCTTCAATGTAAGTCTGTCTAAGTCTTCAGCTTAGACAGGCATTCAATAGCCCCAGGTTGGCTGTTGTATCACCTGCACCTCTCTACTTCCTGTAGAAGATCCCTCTAAGTGGGTCATGGTAACATCATCCCTTTTTTTGTGCGCCCATGCATGATACCAATCCTACCACCTTAGAATATGTTGGGGCCTACAGAGAAATAGGGTTGAAATTAAGGTATGCTGTTTTGTAGAATTTGCCAAGCTGTTTTATAGCCAGTTTCTATCTTTCAAAAATTTATTCCTTGGCTTCAAGCAGTGATGATCAAATAAAGGAACAGAAACTCATTGGTTGTGTAGCAAGAGGTGAATACAGTGCCTTGGGGTAACAATCTTTTCCAACACAAGATAAAATAGGCAAGGCCGTTTTTGAAGCCTTGCAGAACTCAGTTTCCAAGAATGTTGGAGTTTTCAGGTGTTAGTTTTCTTGCATTTGGAGTCAGCTGGATTGAACTTTGCTCTCAACTGATTCCCGCCTCAGGGTGCACTGGTCTAAGTGCACAATGGCTTTGTCATCCAGGGAGGGAGATAAGCCTCGTGTTCCCTAACAAAGGCCTTCTGAGCAGCTTGCCTACATCCTTAGCACTCTGCCCTTGGATTTTTATCTTTCTTATTTGGAAAAAAATATCACAAGGACATGGGGGCCTAACAGCATTGATTGTCTTGATAGTTTGTTGATTAAGTTCAGGAGATGCTGGCATCTGCAAATATATCTTATTAGGTGTGATCAGGCAAGTAAATTGTCCCTGCCCTCCAGCATGCTACAATAATTAACTCTAACACTAACAACTAAAAGTTAATCACAGCAAGTGCAAAGCCAGGCGCTCTTTGCATGCAAAATCTCTTTCTTATCATGGTTTCAAGGTGTTAGTTCTGAGACTTGGAAAAAGGTTCTTTGAAAAAGAGCCTTTCCTTTCAGTGAAAGTGTTTTACATATTATTATTTTAATTTAATTAGATTTATAAAAGGCTAACCATGACATTTTAATGGCTTAAGCTCACATTAATATTCTGAGAATACTGTTTATCTCAGCCACTTGTGATTCAAAAAGATGTTTTTCCAGAAAAGGAATTGGCTTTTAGGGCAATTACTGAAAAAGAGCTTTCATTTGATTAAGATGGGTATCTTGCTATTAAAAAAAAGTTATTGAACTAAAATACATATAAGACACTGAAAAATGTTAAGACTGTAGCTTAACACAATGTGTCTAGGAGAAAGGGAGACTGGGCTCTGTGTTTATGGAGATTATCCCGAAGGCAGCTAATGTCCTTCAGCAATGAGCAAATTAGTGGACTATGCTTGTGATGTGCTGTGTGTTGTCAACCTAATGTTTTATTTATTTGCCTGAGAGTTGCTATCTTCATTAGGGAGTTTAGAGAGCAAAGCAGGATGATATTTACTGGCTTGGCAAACTAATAAGCTCTGCTCATGTTTCTTCTTTTGCTATCATGGCTAATTGTTGTTTTTTAAAAAAATAGCTATTCAATATGCTAATGGATCCTGTGGGAACAGGAGTCAACCATACCTTCCTGTAGAGGGAGGCAGGGAGGAATAACTCAGCCTCCATGTGTGTGTGGCTTTTGTGTGCCAAACGTTGTGCTAGTTTGGGGACAGAGAAGCACTGAAGTCCTGGGCCAGTCTTCCAGACACTCACAATTTGTAGGAATTGTCACTGATGATCTAGATAGCCCTCATTCTGCACTGCATACAGCCATAGGTGCTCCTCTCACCCCAAAGAAACACAGAGGACAAGTAATAAGTTTGGCCTGGTGTCATTGGAGATAGGGAGGAGCTGGGACTTGAAGGACTAGAAAGATTTTTCCAGAAGGGAAGTCAGGTCAGGCAGATTCCAGGTGAAACCAGTAGTTCTCTATGGGCTGCAGCATCAATTTGACCGGGAATTGTCAGAGGGGCACATTTTCAGACCTCACACAGGACCTATGCAATCAGAAAACTGGTGGGAGTTGGGTAAGCGTCTCCAGCGGTCCATGTTTTAACCAGCTTTCCAGGTGGTTCTGATGCTTAGCAAATCAAGAACATATGCATTCTTGACATTTGATGGAGCAGAACTTTAAGGCTGATAGGGATGTTGAAGGATAGGTAATCAGGCTGTGAGGCCAGAAAGGGCAACTGGAGTCAATTGTGAAAGAGTGCTTTTCAAATAATGACAGAGCTGATGCAAGGTAACAGGAACCAACTCAAATGATCTTAAACAAAATGGAAATTTATTTAAAAGGTACCATGACATCTCATTGCTATCCAAGGGAGAATTTGACAACCAGGTATCTGGAAGGTACTTTTTTCCTTTTCCCCTATTTTATATTATATTCTTGGGTTAGATTCTCAGATGTAAGATTACTGGTTCAGAGACTGTGAACAATTCCACGGCTCTTTATGTGTATGGTCAAATGGTTTCCAAAAGTTGTAGTATATGAAGCCACTGGCACTGAACATAAATGTGAATTTTAATGCATTCTTACCAACAATAGTTTTATTGTTTCTTACTTGATAGAGGGAAATGGCACATCATTGCTGTTTATAATTATTAATGAAATCAAATATTTAAAATTGTAATAATTTACCAATTGTGTATCCCACTTGCAAAATATTTCTTGTCTTTATTTTACCAGGAGAAGAATACTCTACTCTCCAGGGATTCAGGATAACAGCAATTCTATCAAACTGAGAGGAAGCCATGAGGTTTGGGTTGCTACAGATGCTGTCATCTCAGCAATGCGGATATCCTCGTAATTGCTTTCACTCGAGTGGAAAGTGCCAAGGGGTCAAATGAACCAGGTCTAGGTCTCAGCTCTGCCTCTTGTAGGCCTTGTGATTTGGAGTAAGTTTCTGTACTCCTCTGAGCCCCAGTTTCCTCATCAAGAAAAGAGGAATAATCTTTCCTACTTACATGATATTTTGAAGCTTAGAAGGAGCGCAGGTACTTCATTCTGATTTCGTTTGTGCTTGAACTAAAAAGCACTCCATGAATATCAGATGCACTGTTGTGAGATTGGCCTCCTAGTGAAGGGTCTCCACGAGGTCACTGTGGCTCAGGTCTTTTGCTGTGAACCTGCAACATCACTGGTCTAGATCAGCATTTTCACTTCTCACAGGAATGGGATTCCATTCACAGATGCAAATTCTGGAAAGACAGCAAGGGGTGTTTCAAGTGATATCTCCACCAGCAGGTGATGGGTTTCACAAATAAGTGGAAGGACCTGACGTTTCATACCTCCTGGGGGCACAGTTTGATTTGTTCCTTCCTTCCTCTTTGGTGTACCAAGTACTGGGGTGAGCAAGAGCTGACCCAACCTGCGCTTCTGTGGAGTTTGTGTGTTTATTTAAAAGGACACTCTGCCCCCAGGGTCACTAGGTTTGACTGGGTTTTCAGTTGATTGAATAGTGCTTTACAGTTTATAAGGCACATTGATAACAATTTGTGAATTTGATTCTGCCAGTGAAGTCATTAGGAAGGCCGAGGCAGAATGTTTTGCAACCTAAAGGTTTAGTGACTTGCTTAAGTTCTCATGTCAGAGTGAGTCTTGGGGCCAGGCCCTGTGCCAGGTTCCTGGGCCTTAGTTCAGTGCCTCGTCGCAGCATCGCACTCATCTGTCCTTTTCATTCTCATCTTGACAGTGGGTTAAACTTAGCTCTGTTTTGATGAGGGAATTGAGATAATGGGTTTCCCCAACAGGATCTTAATTCACCTTTAAACTGGATTGGCTTTTGTTGTGTGAAATGCAGCTCTAAATGTAATTAAGAAAAGAAAGCCCTGCAGCCAGAAATTAAAAAGCTGGAAGAAAAAGAGGTAAGGTCTGGGAAGTCCCTGCTGATCCCAAAAGCCAGGGTCGGAGGGCTGTCAAGGAGAGTCCCATGCAGCAGTGGCTCAGCTCTGCTCCGAAGGGAAAGTGTCCTACTAGTCAATGGAATTACTGGAGCTGGTTCTGAGGGATAAAGGGAGATAAGTGAGCTAGATAGAAAAGCTTGCAGAAAATTGAACAAAACTAAGAGAAAATGAGATGGGCTAAAAAAAGCAGCTTGGGGAACTTGAGTTAGAGAAACAGCCCGTTCCTTAGCCCGCCTTCACTGAGGAGGTGCATTCTACATAACTGAGCAGAGGGGCAGGGTTGATCTGAGGCATGGCCAGGAAGGGCAGATTCATGGCTCCTCTGCATGGCGCAGCTGTAGAGGGGAACAATTTGCTCACCTGATGATCTCCTCCACTGGACTGTGACCTCTTGGAGGGCAGAGCTGCCGTGTTCAGCTTTTATCCTGAGCACAAGGTAGGGTGTCCTGTGCACATCCAAACTGGAGAGCAGGCACCCTGGGATTGTACAAAGCAATGCCTGCTATTCCTGTTTCATCTGTTAAGGTTTTCAAGCCATTGAGATGTTTTTAACACGAAATACAAAAATGCTATTACCTGCCAAAGATGCCCTAAGTGAGGTGAAGAAAGGAGCTTGGAATTGCATTATGTCCCATGAATCCACAGATAAAGCATATAAAAGTGAAATAATTATCCTATAATCCAGGTCAAGGTTATTTTTGTAAATCTCAAATTTCTGGGAAGTTGTTCTGTCCTCTGCCTTAATGTCAGGGAGGAATGGTTTGATTGTTAGCTTATGAATCAAATAAGGGTGGTACCATCCTGCTTTCCCAGTGGGCAAAGTGGGCAGTTCTCTGGCTTTACATTTTGACACCTTAAAGAGGAAAAAATAATAAAGTCTCTTTCCTCTACCTGCCTCCCTACTCTTCCCTTTCACTTCCTCCTTCTCCAGCCTCATCATGGCTAGAGAACCTCTTTATTTCCATCTTTTTGGGTCCATCTTCCAGTTGGCAGTCCCAAAGGAGGACTTGAACCTCCGTCTCCTGCTAGAGAAGCCTAGTGTTCCCTCAGGGTCTCCAGGGATTAGAGATAGCCTTGCTTCTTTTCTAGCTTCTAGTTCCTGCTTCTGGCTAATTCTTTCTTGATTTCTTTTTGTCTTACCTCTTGCACACGCTGACCTTTCCTATACATCATCTCCCCCATTTGGGCATAGCTCCATCTCCTCAGTTCCTCAGGACAACCACAAACACAAGGCCATGCTGAGTGGCAGACTTTATTGAAGGACCATGGGCACTGAAGCTGTACCACATAAATGATGATTTTCATACTATCAAAAAATTTGAATGTTGGCCATGCTTGTTACTGGAACATCCTCAAATCTTTATTTTCTCTTTTTCCAACTGCTTTATCCCTCTCTTGCAGGTCACTTTTGAAAGCTGATTTCTAGGAGGAGGAAAGCGGAAGAGCTAAGCTGAGCCAGCTCTACTGACTCTTCTGAAATTTATGTCATAGGGTAAGAAGAATGACTTCCAGAGGATGGTGAAGATCCAGGGTGGAGAGAGACCAGGGAAATGTCTTACCTGCAAACTATTCTAAACCTCTTGAAATTGGTTAATTTTTTTTGTTTTCTATCTCTGCCTAGTCAGACTAACTTTAATATCTAAATGTAAAATAGTGGCCAAAAAGAGAGCCAGGATGTTTATAACTTTGCTGCTCAGTTAGTTTCATAGAGGGGATTCTTTTTGCTCTTTAACTGCCACCATCCTTCTGTAGATGTTACATGTCACATGCCAACCAGCAGGTACCTCCAGTCTTCACTGTGGGCTTTGATTTCCCTTTCTTTCATGATCAGTATCATTTAATACCAATATTTATTGAGCACCCAATGATAACTCTGGGCTAGGAATGATAGAATATATAAATATGATTAAGATGTTCTCCTCGTCCTCATGAGCTAGTAAAAAATGAATATACGATTATGCCATATCTTTTAAAACATTTAAAAAAGCCTTATCCTGCAATACTTGTGAAATAGGTAATGTAGATTTGTCATTCTTGTTTTTTTTTTTTTTTTTTTTGGTACTGGGAACTGAACTCAGGGGCACTTGATCACTGAGCCACATCCCCTATTTTGTGTTTTATGTAGAGACAGGGTCTCACTGAGTTGCTTAGCGCCTCACTGTTGCTGAGGCTGGCTTTGAACTCAGGATTCTCCTGTCTCAACCTCCCAAAGTGCTGGGATTACAGGCATGCGCCATTGCACCCAACTGATTTATCATTCTTGAAGAATGACCAAACGGAAACTCAGAGCTATCAAGTGACTTGTCCAGACCCCCACATGTAATAAGAGATAGAACTAGAACTAGAAAATGTGGTTCTGATCCCTAGTCTAGCCCCCTTCTTACTGTACCAGTGCCCACACTGGTGTATCACATTCTCAGGAAGAGAGAAGACTATTCTGAAAATTATTGGATTTGTTCTGTATATGGAAGAAACTCACCAACTCTTGGGAAAAAGTCCAGTGTCCAGATCCAAAAGCCTCAATAAGTCATATCAGGATAATTTTCAAGAGAATGTTTAAGTTTTTAGGTGTTTAAGTTTTTAGCTAGATGTGAATTTTAGCTTTATGAAGGATACTACCCTATTCTAGGGTGCTTTTTGTTTTTGTTTTTTATTGGTATGGTGGTATGAGGATTGAATCCAGGCACACTATACCATTGAGCTACACCCCCAGCCCTTTTCATTTTTTAATTTGAGATAGGATCTTGCAAAGACACCCAGGATAGCCCCAAACTTGTGATCTTCATGACTCTGCTGCGCAAGTCACTGGAATTATAAACTTGTGCCAATGTGCTAGTCTCATGGGTAGATTTTTAAGAAAATATTGCTTGTGAGAGATGAATAATTGTGGATACCCCAGAGTTCAATTAAATGCTTACTGAATGCACATAGTTAGGCAAATTATATAATAAAGTCTATTTTGACATAATTCACTATTTTGTAAAACTTACATTGACTTCTGGTCAGGAAAACCCAATGAGGAAAATGTAACCATGACTACAGAAAGCCTGCGAGTTGTTGCAATCCTAGAAAATAGAGAGGCAGAACAGACACTGAATTGCTTTTCAACCTCCCAAAGTAGGTTTTCACAATGCCCCTTTGTTTTTCTTATGCAAGGAATGTTCCAGAAGAGCCATGGGCCATATTGAAGAGTGTATGGACTTCTGTATCCAGAACCACAAAGCAGAGAAAATGAGAAACCCTTTTGGCATTGAGTTACCCAATAAATAGCTCCTGAAGATGACCCTCCTTCTGGACTTGCTTCCTTATTGTTGGATTTGAGGTTGATTTGAGGTTTTCTAGTATTTGCAAAACAAAATCCAAAACGTATCATGAAAACCTAAATGAGAGAACACTTATCTGCCACTTGATGTCTCCTTTACTTTATTTTCCTGAACTATTCTGAGATTTGACCCTGATAGTGCCTGTAGCACTGTATACAGATTATCAAAATATGTGGAGGTCCTTTCTCTGTTTTGGTCACAGATAAATGTATGAAGGTTTTGTGTGCATTAGATTGTGGCTAAAACGTCATGGCTATTGATGCAAATTAATCAGTCCCTAGCATAATGCCTAGTGTAGATGCTCAATAAGTAAGTTAACTGTCTGACTATAGGCCTCTGATAAGTGTAGCACACCTTATCATCTTTCTCTGGAAGTCCTTACCATGATATTAAATACATCTCATGACTTGCCTGATTTTAGTATACCTTGTATTACTTAGTATGTATTTTAGTCAGCTTTTTCGTTGCTGTGACTAAAGGACCTGACCAGTACAATTATAGAAGAGGAAAAGTTTATTTGAGGGCTCACAGTTTCAGAGGTCTTAGTCCATAGAAGGCTGGCTCCATTTCTTGGGGCTTGAGATGAGGTTGAACATCATGGCAGAGTGGGTGGAAAAGGGAAGCAGCTCACATCATGATGATTAGAAAGCAGAGAGAAAGAGAGAGAGAGAGAGAGAGAGAGAGAGAGAGAGAGGGAGAGACTCCACTTGCCAGATACAAATATATACCCAAAGCATACCCCAATGCCCACCTTCTCCAGCCACACCCTACCATTTTAGTTACCACTCAGTTAATCCCTATCAGGGGATTAAATCACTGATTGGGTTAAGACTTTTACAACCTAATCATTTCTCCTCTGAACCTTCTTGCATTGTCTCACATGTGAGCTTTTGGGGGACACCTCACATCCAAACCATAACAGTATAAATAATAGCATTGTTTGAGAACAGTTGTTATTATTTATTGTTTTCTAAATGCTGGGATCTGTGCTGTTTTTATTTTATTTTATCAGAATTCTATAAGGTAGGCATTATTATCCTCATTTTAAAAATGTTAAAATTGAGGTGGTCTTTTGATGGAAAAGGTCTCAACTTTAATATATTCAAATTTATTGATCTTTTTGTTTATAATTAATGCTGTATGCATCTTCTTTAAGAAATTTTCCCCTACCTAAGATCTAAAATGTATTCATTCAAATTTTTCTTTAAAATATTTAATCTGTTTTTTGACATGTAAGACTTTAAAAAATTATTTTCTTTTTGAGTAGCATGCATTAGTTGGACATGTTTTTAGGGTTTCATTATAGTTAAACACATACATATAGTATGCATGGTCAAATTCAGCTTTCCTTTATCATCCCCCCACCATAGCCCAAATGCCTTTCCCAGTCTCTACTAGTCACTATTCTACATTCAGGTTGATGGTTTTTAGCTTCCATGTAATGAGAGAGAACATATGGTACTTGTTTTTCTGTGTCAGGCTTATTGCACTCACATAATGTCCTCCAGTTCCAACCATGTTGCTGCAGATGACAGGATTCCATTCTTCTTTATGGCCAAATAATATTCCATTACATATATATACCACATTTTCTTTATGCATTCATCTGTTGATGGGCACCTAGACTGATTCCATATCTTAGCTATTGTGAATAGCACCTTAATAAACATGGGGTACCTGTTTCTCTTTGGTGTGCTGAGTTTATATTCCTTTGGATATATATAAATGGGATATTTGAATCATGTGATAGATCAATTTCTTTTTGAGAAACCTCATACTGTTCTCTATATTGGCTACACTAATTTATATTCCAATCAACAATATGTAAAAATTCCTTTCTTCCACATCTTTGCCATTATTTTTAATTGTTTTTATTGGTAAATAGTCATTAACTGATATGAGATGATATCTCATTGTGGTTTGGATTTTGCATTTCGCTAATGGCTAATGCTACTGAGCGTTCCTTTGTGTATTTGTTAGTCATTTGTGCATTTATTCTGTGTGTGTGTGTGTGTGTGTGTGTTTTGGCAGTTGAACGCAGGGTTTTGCACATGCTAGCAAACATTCTTACTACTGTACTACATACATCTCTACATACAGCTATTTGTATATCTTTTAAAGAGAAGTATCTACTTAAATGATTTACCCATTTCTAACTAGATTACCTTTTGTTGTTGTTGTTGTTAACTTTTTTTTGAGTTCCACATATATCCTTGATATTAATATGTGTGTCAGAAAAATAGATGGCAAATGTTTTTTCCCGTTCTCTAAGTTTACTCTTGAATTTGTTCTTTTCTTTCCTGGACAAAAATTTTTTTAGTTTGGTGTAATATCATTTATTTTAGTTTGATTTTAATTTTTAGGTCATATTAAAAAAAATACTACTTATACCAATGTTTTCTTCTAGTAGTTTCAGTTCTTACATTGTAGTCTTTGATTATTTGTACTGATTTTTGTAACTGATAGAGATAGAGTTCAAGTTTACATGGATATCCAATTTTCCCAGCACCATTTATTGAAGAGACTGTCCTTTTTACAATGTAGGTTTTTGGTACCTTTATCAGTAATTAGTTGACTGTAGGTATGTTGTTTTATTTTGGGTATATCTTCTGTTCCATTGGTCTATGTGTTTGTTTTTATGCTAGTACCATGTTGTTTTGGTTAGTCTGGCTCTGTAGTGTCTTTTAAGATCAGATTTTGTGGTGCCTTCAGCTTTGTTTTTGTTTTGCCCAAAATTGCTTGGAATATTTGGAATTCTTTTGAGTTTCCATGCAAATTTTAGGATTGTTTTCTCTAGTTCTGTGAAGAATGCCATTGGTATTTTTTAAAATTTATTTATTCTACTTAGGTATACATCATAGCAGAATACATTTTGATTCATTGTACACAGATAGAGCACAACTTTCATTTCTCTGGTTGTATGTGATGTAGAATCACAACATATATGCAGTCATACATGAAGCTAGGCCTATGATGTCCATCTCATTCAACCATCTTTCCTGCCCCCATGCCCACTCCCCCTCACTCCTATTTGACCAAAGTTCCTCCATTCTTCCCATGTCCTCTCCCTCATTGTGGATCAGCATCTACTTATCAGAGAGAACATTCAGCCTTTAGTATTTTGGGATTGTCTTACTTTGCTTAGCATGCTATTCTCCAACTCCATCCATTTACCTGCAAATGCCATAATTTTATTCTCTTTTATTGCTGAGTAATATTCCATTGTATATATATACCACAGTTTCTTCCTCCATTCATCTATTGAAGGGCGTCTAGGCTTCCACAGTTTAGCTATTGTGAATTGAGCTGCTATAAATATTGAAGTGGCTGCATCATTGTAGTGTGCTATTTTTAAGTCCTTTGAGTATAGACCAAGAAGTGAGATAGCTGGGTCAAATGGTAGTTCCATTCCAAGTTTTCTAAGGAATCTCCATACTGCTTTCCAGGTTGGTTGTACCAATTTGCAGTCCTACCAGCAATGTATGAGTGTGCCTTTTCCCCCACATCCTCACCAACACTCATTGCTATTTGTATTCTTGATAATTGCCATTCTGACTGGCGTGCAATGAAATCTTAGAGTAGTTTTGATTTGCATTTCTCTAATTGCTAGAGATGTTGAACATTTTTTCATATGTCTGTTGATCGACTGTATATCTTCATCAGAGAAGTGTCTGTTCAGCTCCTTAGCCCATTTATTGATTGTTTTATTTTTTTGTTGTTAGGTTTTTTGAGTTCTTTATATATCCTGGAGATCAGTGCTCTATCTGATGTGCGTGTGGCAAAAATTTGCTCCCAGAATGTAGGCTCTCTGTTCACTTCATTGATTGTTTCTCTTGCTGAGAAGCTTTTTAGTTTAAGTCCATCCCATTTATTGATTCTTGCTTTTATTTCTTGTGCTTTAGGTGTCTTGTTAAGGAATTTGGGGCCTAATCCCACATGATGAAGATTTGGACCTACTTTCTCCTCAATTAGCCACAGGGTCTATGGTCTAATTCCTAGGTCTTTGATCCACTTTGAGTTGAGTTTTGTGCATGGTGAGAGATAGGGGTTTAGTTTCATTTTGCTGCATATGGATTTCCAGTTTTCCAGAACCATTTGTTGAAAAGGCTATCTTTTCTTCAATGTATGTTTTTGGCACCTTTGTCTAGTATGAGATAGCTGTATTTATATGCTTTACTCTCTGTGTCTTCTATTCTGTACTATTGGTCTATATGTCTGTTTTGGTGCCAGTACCATGCCATTTTTGTTACTATTGCTTTGTAGTAAAGTTTAAGGTCTGGTATTGTGATTCCTCTCTCCTACAGCCTTTAAAATTCTATCCTTATTTTATATGTTGGGCATTTTCACTTTAAAGTGCCTTGGTGTAGATCTGTTGTAATTTTGTACATTTGGTGTCCCTTAAGACTTTTGTATTTGATTTTCCAATTTATTTTTCATGTTTGGGAAATTCTCTGATATTATTTCATTGAAGAAATTGTGCATTCCTTTGGTTTGAAACTCTGTGCCTTCTACTATCCTGATAAATCTTATATTTGGTCTTTTGATGCTATCCCATACTTCTTGGATGTTCTGTTCATGATTTCTTACCATCTTCATTGTGTGGTCAACTTTATTTTCAAGATCGTATATTTTGTCTTCATCATGGGGTTCTGTCTTCCAAGTGATTTAGTCTGTTGGTGATGCTATCAAGGTTTTTATTTGGTTTATTGTTTCCTTCATTTCAATAATTTCTGATTGGTTTTTTTTTTTCACAATCTCTAGCTCTTTCTTAAAGTAATCTTTTGCTACCTGTATTTGCTCCCTTATCATTTTGTTGGTGTGATCAATGGTTGCCTGTATTTAGTCTCTTATCTCTTTGTTGGAGTGATCACTTTTTGCCTGTATTTGCTCGCTTAAGTCTTCTTTAATTTGCAGATCATTTTAATTATGTACATTCTGAATTCTTTCTCTGATATTTCATCAACTGTGCTATCAATTAATTCTATTATTGTAGTATCTTGATTTGTTTGAGGTACTTTCTTCCCTTGTTTTTTCATGTTGATTATGTGTCTTCCTTTCTTGCAATGCCCATCTGAGGTATTGTGGTTTCTATCCTATAATCTTGTAGTGATACTACAGATTACTTGTATCTCATCTTGGAGTTCACTTCTAGTCCTCAGCAGGTGTCCCCAGATGGACACTACTGCCACTAGAGATGGTGGTGGTAATAGTGGAAGTAACTCAAGATGTCAATGGGGTTGACCCAAGATGGATGCAAACACTTTCAGAGAAGGGTCTGAAAGTGTGGGACTTACTATGGCTTTGGGCTGACTAATGGGAGATGTAGTGCTATGGCATACTGAGCTGTGACAGGCTGCTATCGTCAGGCCCTGTCTGTTGTCCCAAGGTGGAGGCTACCTCATGGGAGGAGCTATGGTGATGGCTGCAGTGTCCCAAAATGGATACAGGAAGGGAGCAACAGCATGGTTCTCCACTCTGTGCAGGGGCAGTCCTGACTCTGGGCAGTCACACAGGCCTGTGAAGGCAGTCCTAAGCCTGATCTTGGTCTGTACTCCCTCAGGGGTCCAAAGTGGTGGGCCTGGGCCTGTGCCTGAGCTCCTGTAGATCAGCAAGGGCTCTGGCTCAGAATAGTCCTGGGCCTCACTTGGGCCCGGTCTCCTGCAGAGGTCCCCGGAGGCAGTCCTGGTCCTGAGTCTGGGTTCCCCTGTGGGTCTGGGTTGGTGAATCAGCAGGTAGTAGTCCTTTGCCTTACTTTGGCAGGGCTCCCATGGAGGTCCCTGGAGGTGGTCCTGGGTCTTGGTCCGGTCGGCAGGGGCTCTGGAGCCTTGTTCCACTTTTTTTGGAACTTGTTCAACTTTTTGCATTAGTGTTTTGTAATTTTCATTTTAGGGTTCTTTCACTTCCTTGAATGAATTAATTCCTATGTTTTTTTTTTTTTTTTTTTTGTAGCTATTGTGAATGGGACTGTACTTATGATTTCTTTCTCACAAGTTTATATTGCTATATAAGAATGCAACTGATTTTTGTATGTTAATTTTGTGTCCTGATACTTTGCTAAATTTGTTTATCAGATCTAGAAGTCTTCTGGTGAAGGCTTCAGTCTTTTTGGAACCTTCAAGCATGAATGTGTGTGTGCATGTGCACTTGTGTTTATTCAGATCATCTGCAAACAGTAATAATTTGAATTCCTTCCTTCATATTTTTATCCCTTTTATTTCTTTCTCTTGCCAAGTTTCTCTGTCTGAAACTTCTATATTGAATAAGAGTGGTGAGAATGGATACCCTTATCTTGTTTCAGATCTTAGAGGAAATGCTTTCAATTTTCCCTATTCATTATAAGTTTTGCTGTGGTTTTGCCATGTATAATCTTTATTATGTGAAGGCATGATCCTTCTATACCTAATTTGTTCAGGATTTTTATCATGAGGGGAGTCTGAATTTTATCAAATGCTTTTCCTGCATCTATTTAGATGATTATATGATTTTATCATTTATTGATGTAATCCATGTTTACTGATATTTTGTTCATATCAGTATGAACAAAATATATATGTTTTATACCCCAGAGATATATGGCTTATCAAACAAGCCATATATCTCTGGGGTAAATCCAGCATGATTATGATGAATATTCTTTTTGATATGTATTTGGATTTAATTTTGTTTAGGTTTTTTTTTTTTTTTGGGGTTTTCTTGCATCTATGTTCATTGGAAATATTGATCTGTAGTCTTTCTTTTTTGTTGTATTCTTGTCTAGTTTTGTTATCAGGGAAATGCTGGGCTCGCTGAGTTTGGAAGCATTCCTTCCCTTCCAATTCTTTGGAAAAGTTTGAGAAGAATAGCATTAACTCTTTTTAAAAGTTTGGTAAAATTTAACCCCAAATTTAAGCCATCTGGTCCTAGATTTTTCTTTGTGAGAAGATTGTATTACTGATTCAATCTTATTACCTGTTATTGCTCTAATCAGGATTATTTTGCCTTTATGGCTCAATTTTGGTAGGTCACATGCATCCAGAAATTTACCCATTTCTTCTAGGTTTTCCAATTTGTTAGAATGTACAGTTGTTCATAATAATCGCTAATGATCTTTTGTATTTCTGTGGTATCAGTTGCAATGTCTCCTTTGTCATCTCTAATTTTGTTTGTGTATTCTCCCTTTTTCTTTTGACAAAATACCTACTGTTTCACTAAAACTAAAAAGTTTTTAGTCTCTATTTCATTCTTTTTTCTCTTATCTTTATTATTTATTTCCTTTTACTAATTTTGGGTGTGGTTTGTTCTTGCTTTTCTAGGTCTTTCAGATGCAACAAGTTGTTTATCTAAAATATTTCTATTTTTTGATATTGTCTCTCATTGCTATAAACTTCTTAGTACTGCTTTTTATCTATCCCATAAGGTTTGGTGTGTTGTGTGTGTTCATCAGCTCTAAGTTGCTGTGATAAAATACCTGAGGAAATCAGCTTAGATGAGAAAAGATTTATTTTGGCTCATGATTTCAGAGGTTTCAGCCCATGGTCACTTGACTTTATGGATTCTGGGTTTGTGATAAGGCAAAACATCATGGTGGAGAGTGTGTGGTAAAGCCAAACTGCTCATTTCATGGTGACCAGAAAAAAGATGAGAGTGAGAGAGAGTGTTTCCTGTTCTTCAAAATGAAGTCCCTTCCCCAAACCTATTATGGTATGAATTCATCAATGAATTAATCCATAATCCATAGATTAATCCATAGATGATGTCAGAGTGCTCATTATTCAATCACCTCTAAAGAACTTTCCTTTGAACACTGCTGCACTGGGCACCAAACCTTTCATACATGAGTCTTTGGGGGGTCATAATACCCAAACCACAACATTGTGTTTCCTTTTTCATTTGTTTTGAGAAAGTTTTAAATTTCCTTTTTTATATATTTTTGTTTTCTGTGGTGCTGGGGATTGAACCCAGGGCCTTGTGCATGCAAAGCAAGCACTCTACCAACTGAGCTATATCCACAGTCCCCACCTTTTTGATATCTTAAATAATCCATGCTCAAAGTAAGTTATTTAGACTCCTTGTATTATATTATTGTATAATTTCTAAAGTTTCTTTTCTTGTTGATATCTAGTTTTATTCTTCTATGATCAGAAAAGGTACAGGTTATTATTTTAATTTTTTTAAGTTTAAGAGTTGCTTTATGACCTAATATGTGGTTTATTCTAAAGAAAGTTCCATGTACTTATGAAAAGAATGTGCATTCTGTAGCTGTTGGATGACATGTCCTATAAATGTCTATTTAGTCCATTTGATTCATAGTATAGTTTAATTCTGATATTAATTTTTTGTTTAAATGATCTTTCCATTGATTTGATGAAAGTAAGATATTAAAGTCTCCCAATGTTACTGTTTCAGAGCCTATTTATCCCTTTATATCTGTTAGTGTTTGTTTTATATGATGGGGTATTTCAGCATCAGGTGCACATACATTTACAATTATTATATTTTATTATTGAATTGATCCCTTGATCATTCTACAGTGCCCTTCTTTGTCTCTTCTTAAAGTCTGTTTTGTCAGATACAAGTATAGCCACTCCTACTTACTTTTAGTTTTGATTTGCATGGAATATATTTTTCCAGCCTTTTGCTTTCAGTTTGTGTGCATATTTACTGGTCTAATGAGTTTATTATAGGCAGCATATTGTGGGTCTTGTGTGTGTATGTGTGTGTGTGTATGTTTTAAATCTATTCAGACAGTCTATACATTTTAATTAGAGAATTTAGTCTGTTTGCATTCAAGTTTATTACTGATAGGTAAAGATTTAATCCCATCATTTTATTGATTTCCTTTTAATTGTTTTGAATATTTTTTTCTTTTGTTTTTCTTTGTGGTTTGGTCATTTACTGATAAAGTTTAATTCTTTTTGTGTGTATCTACTCCTTTAGTGAAATTTATACTTTCACATGTTCTTATGATAGTAGTTATCTGGATGTAGGACCCTTAATTTTGTTTTTCTTCTGTTTTGGTCATTCTGGTCTGGTGGTGATGAATTCCATGTGTTTGCTTGTCTGGAAGATTTTATTTCTTCTTAATTCATGAAGGATAGCCTTGATGGCTATAGTATTCTTGGTTGGCAGTTATTTTCCCTCAGCACTTACAATAAATAATTCCATTTCCTCCTGCCATGTAAGATTTTTTCTAAGAAATCTGTTGTTAGTCTCATGGAGTTACCCTTACATGTGATTTGGCACTTTCTCTTGCAGCTGGTAGAATCCTTTATCTTGCTTTTGGCAGTTTGACTATAATATGCCATGGTGAAGGTCTTTTCTGGTTATGGTCATTTAAGGTCCTGCATGCCTCCTGTTGTGGATAACCATATCTTCCCAAGTTTAGGAAAATTTTCAGATATTGTTTTATTAAATAGTTTTTTCTTATGCTTTCCCTTTTTCTTCTTTGCCAGGTATCAACAATTGTGAACATTTGTTCATTTAATCATTTCCTGAAGGTCTAAAACGTTCACTTACTCTTCATTTTTTTTTCCTCTTCTTTAGTTCCAACTGGGATGTTTGAAAAGACCTGTCTTCAAGTTCAGGTATTCTTTCTTCTACTTAATCTATTCTGTTTTGCGGTTGCCAAGTATATATTTTTAATGTCTTATTGAACTCTTCATTTCTAAGATTTTTGTTTGGTTCTTTCTCATTATCTCTGTTTCTTTGCTGAGTTTCTCATTTATATCATCCATTGTTTTCCTAATTTAGTTTAATTGTCATTTTTTAAAAAATCTCATTGAGCTTTTTCATAATAATTTGTTTAAATTCTTAAGCAGGTGTTTTTTTCAGTATCATTTTCTTTGAGATCTGTTGCTAGAGTTACTGTGTTCTTTTGAAGGCATTATATAACCTTATTTTAAAAATATTTCTTATGTGCTTGCATTGAGATTTGTGCTCCAGGTGGGTCAATTATTTCTACCATTTTTATGCATCAGCCTTCTCGGTAAGCAGCATTGTCCTGAAGAAGTGTCTTAGGTTGTTGATTTGTTATGAAGTGTTTGACTTTGATTCTACCTGGACACTTCCTCTAGTGTAATTTCCTTACAGTTTCTTTGGCTATAATTAATGACTTTGGGGACAGTGCATACCATAGCAGAGTTGAAGAGACCAACTGTCTCCAGGGTCCACACAGGGTTGGAGGAACTCTAGCAGCTCAGGCAGACATGGTGCAGACAGCAGTGGGTCTGGGGTGCTCTCTGTGTGGCTGCTCCTACAATGGTAGTGGTGGCCCCATATGAGGTTTTCTCAGGCATTGTTGAGGCTAGTGATGCTTCTGGTAAGGGCCTCTGGCACTGGCAACTCCAGTAGTTGTGTCCTCAGACAACACACTGATATGGGTCAAAACACTGCAATGAGAGAGGCTGGAACCACAATGCCCAATCTGTGCCATTCACACCCAGCCCTGACAGTAGTACATGCCTAAATGTGATATAAGGGTAGGGCAGAGGCTGGAGTCATGGTATTTCTCTCATAATCCCAGGGCCCAGGCAGCAAGAGGAACTGCTGCATCTGCTTTTGGCCCTGTCAGCAACATGGACCAAATGTGACACAAGGGCCAGGGGTAAAAGTAGGCTGGACAGGTGATGAGAACTGCATAGGCACCTGTCTTTAGTCCTGGCATTGGTGTGAGTTCACATATGGCTGGCCATACCCTTGGTCTCAGAGACAAACACCCTGATTTTGCTCTTGTGAGCAACATCCTCTATTTCTTTCTGTGCTGCAATACCTGTCTGATATAATATAGGGCACTGAGCAGGCTTAGGTGTCATAGTTATTCTGTTGGGTTAACTTGGGTTCCTGAGGCTGCAATCCCCTGCCCCCTCAAACCAGCATAATGGAATGTCTGTGGAGTCCCAGAGATGGGAATGTGACATATATGACTTCATTTCATCTGGAGTTGATTTTTACATATGGGCTCATTTAGGAGATTCCCTTTTATCTTATTCCACACGGAATGCTATTTTATTTTCCAGTTCTACTTAGTTAACATTTTCTCCTTTCTTCCCTGATATGTCTTGCCAATTCATAGATTAGAGATCCATATATACATTCACATAATGAGATTTTATACAGTAGTTCAAAAAAGATAATTTATATGCAATGATATGAATGAATCTGTGCCATATGAGGGACTAATAAAGGGAATGTGTTAAGAATCAAGGATTATGATATAACTGAATTCTTTCTATCTGAGGTCCTAGAGAGGAAACAAACCAACCCAAAGCTAAAAGAAGTTAAATGATTTGTCTGAGCTCACTTGGCAGGGAAAGTGACAAAGCCTCAAAATCAGTTCACCCAAATGCCAAGTTTTTCCATCACATAGTACAGCACAATCAGCTCATAACCTTTCTAGAAGTAGATCATTCTTAAGCTATCGGCACTTGAGATACATCTATTACACCTACAGATAAACAGAATACCACAGTTAGAAGCCTCTAGATTTTGTTCCCTTCCTAGATCCTCAAGGTCATCTATCCATTAGGTACTTTCTCTCTCCCCAATATAGTCTATCTCTGTCTCTTCAAGCCTCCTTCTCATAAATAAATATGCTTGAATTCTTGAATATTCTTGGATATGCTTGCATCTTTTCATCTTGATGAAAGAAGCACAAATCTCTTTGATTACTTGCCTATCCACGCTCAGCATCCAACATATCTTGTCACAGTTCTCACTTGTTTATATCCTTCTTATTCAGAAAGTTCTGTGGGATAGGGTTGCATGCCTTGTTCACTCGTGGACCTAGTACCTAGCACTATGACTGACACATAGTAGGTTCTCAATATTTGTTTAATGAATGAATAAAGGTGACATGCTTTCTTATTTCTATTCTACTGTTTGTAATTTCTGCTTTCTCCCAGCCTCTCCTCTCAAAAGAGTCTTGTTCTGAAGTATTGGAACTGGAAGTTACTCTGGATGGACAGCTGATGATTTCATTACCCCTCATTGTTGAGAGCACACTGCAACCATGTGTTTCTAAACTGGGTTCTTATTTCATTCCTGGTCCATAAGACACTGCTTTAGCTCAGTGTCAGTAAAGAAGTCTCTGCTTAGTTCCTCTGGTATTCCTCAGGGCACATGAGCCCTGCTATGAGCCTTGGTCTTCTTGACCAAGTCCCTGCCACTGGTGGAGTTCTTCCTCCAGCCTGCAGCCCATGGACTTCTTCTTATGGCCTGTCCCACTGTCTTTGTGATCTGTGCCTCCTCTGAGGAACTCTAGAGAGCTGTCTATCTCACATGCTCCAGATTCAGCCTGCTCACTTGTCTCCAGGAAGGTGCCCACTCTAACAGGTTGCTGAGCCCCAGAAGGACCCAGTCACTTCCGGGATGTCCTTAAAATCACTACAGATAGAACCACTTAACACTAGAGTTTTGTTCTCCATGAAGAATGGGAGAAGTTGGGGCATGTGAGTGGTGGGATAGGAAGACATGAAAGTAGCAGAGAGGAGAACCCTAAGAAATTTGTGGTAGTCACTGTAGGTCTCACACCCTGACTACAACGGAGATTCTATCACAGTGGAAGTGGGTGGCCCAAGCTGAGGGATGTTTGTGTATGTTCAGAGGGAGCTTATATTCTTTGTCTTCTTATCCCCAGCACCTTCCAGAGTCTAACATAAACAGGTAGTCAGAAGATATTAGTGGAAGGGCACGAACACATTATAGTGTAGGCTGTGTTTCTAATACTCTAAGTGACCACTAAGCTTCAATTTTCCCTTTTGTAAAGTGTGAATTATAGTATTTCTTACAATGTCATTTCAAGGATAAAATTATTTAGTGTACTTGAGGTTATGGTTTGGATATGAGATGTCCCCTTAAAGCTCCTGTGTTAATGCAAAAATATTTGGAGGTAAAATAATTGCGTTGTGAGAGCTGTAACCTTATCAGTCCATCCTGGTTTGAATAGGAAAGGTTCATCCCTATTTGAATGGGAAAGGCCCTGGAAAGGTTCATCTTCCCTGAAACCCCTTCCCCTTTCTCTCTGCTTCCTGGCCACTATGAATGGAGCAGCACCCCTCTACCATGGCCTTTTTTTTTTTTTTTTTTTAATTTTTTGTAGTTGAAGATGGATAGCATATCTTTATTTTATTTGTTTTATTTTTATGTGGTGCTTAGGATCGAACTCAGTGCCTCACACATGCTAGGCAAGTGCTCTGCCACTGAGCTACAGCCCCAGCCCCTCTACCATGGCCTTTTTTTTAAAAAAAATTTTTGTAGTTGTAGATGGACAACATACCTTTATTTTGTTTGTTTATTTTTATGTGGTGCTGAGGATTGAACCCAGTGCCTCACACATGCTAGGCAAGTACTCTGTTACTGAGCCACAACCCCTACCCACTACCACGGCCTTTTACCATGTTGTTCTGCCTTATCTTGGGTCTAGAGCAATGGAGTTGTCCACCATGGACTGAACCTCTGAAACCATGTGCCAAAATAAACTTTTCCTTCCCTAAGTTGTTTTGTCAGGTATTTTGATTACAGTGACTAAAACCAAATTAACACATTTTGGGAATGTGACATCAACAGCCTCCAGTATTTCTTCAGCAAGTCCAAAATGTAGGAGGTTTTAAATATGTATCCCAATGCATGTGTATTTATTGATTTTAAAAAAATTACATACATATTCTATCATATATTTACATACTATATATTTTTAAAGGACGAGGCAAAAGTAAATAGAAGTTCTAATAAATTTGTCCTGTAACTCAGTGAATAATCTTGTATACCCCTGAGTTGGAGATCATGACTTTAAAGTCTGATATACATCCAACAGGGAAAAGATAAAATGTTGGGCTGTTCTTACAATACTTCTGAGTCCAAAATGAATAGTGTCTTTTCTAATAACACTTGAACTCCCGGACACCAACTGGATGTCCCTACAATTCAATTTAATCCTGACATTACCTAGAGTTAGCATCAGATCCCACAAATTAAAGGCTTAGTTGCATAAGACTGTATAGGCATGATTGATTAAATCACTGGCCATTGATGACTGAACTCCATTGACAACCCCATTTCCCCTCCCCAGATGTAGGGGGTGGCGCTAAAATTCTAATCTTCTAAATCACATGACTGGTGACACTGGCAACCAGCCGCCCTCCTAAAGCTATCTGGGACCCACCATAAGTCACCTCATTAGCATAAACTAATTATGAGGTATGGTTGAAAGGGGAAGGCTTGAATGACAAGAGGTGGTTCTAATGCCTCTATTACTCAGGTAATTCCAAGGATTTTAGAAGCTCTGCGTCAGAAGCTGGAGACAAAGACCTAATATATATTTCTTATTATATCACAGATGTTTATGAATTGCTGTTCATATTAGCACTATAGCCATTTGAAAGTAATGTCCATTGGCTCATTAATATTTATCTGATCAGCAAGTTATATCATCTCAATGGTAAAATTCCACACCACTTAAAATTCACCCCACAGGATTCAGTAGTTACTTTCATATTAAATTTTAAAATGTTGATCATAAACATTTGTGTATTTCCCAAGTTGGCTCTCAACCAGAAAAGGTGGCTCACCACTAGTTTAATGTCACTAGTAACCACATGTGTTTCTTGGAAATGTAAATTCTTGGGCTTGTTAAAGCAAAATGCTCCCCAGAGTACTGTAAACAGATGTTGTGAAGCATTACCCACAGCAACAGAGAAAACTTCCTTCTTTCTCCCTCAAAGAAGTTACACTGGCAAGCTGTGATTTGGTCATTTCTTCATTTAACAAATACTTACGGAGTTCCAGGCACTGGGCTAGTCCCTGGGGATAAAAGGTTAAATGATAGCAATTTAGCCTCCACCTTTACAAACTTACACACTGAAGGGAAAGACAACAATGACAACAAACCAATGAAACAATTCCAGACAAGGTGAAGTCATGCTTTGGATCTCGAATGGCCCTGAAAGTTCATGTGTTAAAGACTTCTTCCCCAGGTGGTAGTATTGGGAGGTGGTGGAACCTGTAAGAAATGGGAAGTCTTTAGGTCATTGGGAGTGTGTCCTTGAAGCTGGTTGGGGATTCCACTCGCTTCCTCTTTCTCTCTTTTGCTTTGTGGTCCATGATGAGGTGAATGGTTTTGCTCTGCTGTTTGTTCCAATGATGTGTTGTCTTGCCACAGGCCCAGAAGCAACAGGGCCAACTGATCATTAACTGGACACACCAAATCTATGAGCCACAATAAACCTTGTCTTTTTATGAGTTGATTATCTCAAGTTTTCATTATAGTAATGGAAGGTTGACTGACACAATAAGTCTGTGAAGGAAACACTCTCAATGCTGACCAAGAGAACTGTGGGATTGGGCATGGGCATGAACCTCCTTGTGAACAAGGAAAGTGTCTCTGCAGAGGTGAAGTTTCAGTTCTGTCTGAAGGATGAGAAACCAGATGAAGAGTATCTAAGCAGCTTAGGCCATGTGGCAGAATTTTGGTAAGCAGGTGGTGGGAAAGGGCTTGGTAGGCTTTAGGGGCAATATGATTGATGCAGGAAGGAAAAGACCATATGAAGTAGGAAGGTGAAGACCATCAGTGTGGAAAGGTCAAAGGCCACTCATGGCTTACCTTGATAAGTCATGGTAAAGAATCAGAATTTTAAGTACAGAAAGCAGTCACTGAAAGGCAGAGGAAGAACACCGTGTAGTATGCTGTAAATAATTGGTTGCAAACCTGAAAGGAAGGGAGAGGGCTGTTAGTAGTTATAATGGGTTGAGTCACCTCAAATATGCTGCAAAAATGTAACAACCTTTTCTCTAACAATTTAGCTTCCCCATCCTGGGTAGTAGAAAGTTCTAGATTCTAGATGCTTGACAATCCCAGATAAACAGCCATGCCAGTGTTTCCTTTATCATTTTGAGATTTTACCTTTCTTCCACCTTTTTCTCTTTCCCCTTGACTGGCCTAAGTTCTGGGGATTATTTGCTCACCTTCATGGACCTAAGGAGCTGGATTCTTGTCCATGGGCATTATTATCCTTTGTGCCTGGTGGCTTCCCTGAGATGAACAGTTCTTGTTGGACTTTATCACCTTTACTTGCTCTTCCCAGGTTCTTGCAAATCAGAAGTTCTTTGGCTAATGAGATCATTAACTACTCTGAATTTTAAAAAATAAGAATTACATAGAAACTCAGTTGAATTCTCTCTTCACTAAGATAGACTGAAATGCATGTCATTCAGAGAAATGGGTGAATACTTTTGACTGTGTGGGGGGCAGGAAAGGGAAGAAAGGCATGGAATGGACACAATAAGAAAAAACATGGCCTAATAATTCCAAACTGTATCTCTGTACCTATTTTTTTCATAAAGCTTTGAATATTTTCTTTCTTTTTTTTTATGTAGAGACAGGGTCTCACTGAGTTGCTTAGCACCTCGCTGCTGCTGAGGCTGGTTTTGAAATCGCAATTCTCCTGTCTCAGCCTCCCAAAGTGCTGGGATTACAGGCGTGCACCACCATGCCCGGCTGAATATCTTCTTAGCTCCTCTCCCAGTCACTTCTCACTATTGTCTAGCATTAGAGAACTGGAATAGAAAATAACAAATCCATCCTTTTTGTGGATGTGTTCTTTTCATGGAAATGTTCCTTGGAGGTTTCCACCACACCAGGGAAGATCAAGATAGTCTACCAGTGCTGCAGAGAAAGAAGTGTCTTTGTTCTGCTTTTGAGTATCAAAATAAGATCTAGAATATCAATAACCATAGTAAGTATAACAGTGACCTTGAGAGAAAAGGCTGTTTTGAACATTTATGAGCTAAGGCCCTGGACTGAACAATAGATAAAGGCGATGGGTCAGAACAAACTTTCTTCCTCCACCCACAGAGATCAGGCAAGGGTTTCCCAGGCTCCAAGAGTGGTGAAGAAGGGACAGTGCCCAGTGCCCCCGGCAGAATACGAGTTACTAGTTTCTGGAAGAGAGAAAGGGAAGAACAAAGACTGGAACCTGGTTTTCTATAAGGGGAAATAGTACTTGCCTTTATGTATGGGGGTGGGGAAAAGGGTAGAATCCAGGTGAAAGGGAAGGGTGTCCTTGGTTCAGAGCTAGGGTTCAGTTAAAGCTAGGAGGAGGAACGGGCATTAATGAAAAGGGGGAGGCCTGGGAGTTGGTTTCCCATGGTGCATGCTCCAGGAATGCTTGGGTGTCAGTATTGTGAGAGGAGGTAAAGAGCGTAGAGTTGATGGAGAAGGTAGAGGGCCTTACATTTAGATCAGGACCAAACAGGCTAGAGGACTGTGAGACTCATGGGTGCGTATGACTGTGAGGCTTCCACCTGCAGTAGTCTAGAAGGATATGATAATTCCTACCCATGGCTTCCTGTGACTGAGGGAGACGTCTGGAGGTTGTGGTACCTGAGATGACACTGTCACAGGCAAAGTCAAGCTTTATATTCCTCAGAGCACATTTTGCTTTACCTAGCCCCTACTAGTTACAAATGTGTGCTGAACAAATACAAATGTCACTCTCCATGGTGTTGGTTTTCTAGGACTCCCACAATAAAGTGACCCACTCTGGATGGCTTACACTCTCTGCCTCACCAATCTGAAAGCTGGCAGTTAAGGTATTAGCAGGGCTGGTTCCTTCTGAGGGCTGTAAAGGAGAATCTGCTCTATGCTGCTCTCCCGGCTCCTGGTGGTTGGCTGGCAACATTGGCATTTGTTGGCTGGCAGGCACCTCACCCTGATCTCTGCCTCCATGTCTGACATGTTCTTCTTGTGACTGTCTTCACAAGGTCATCTTCTTATCAGGACACCTGATAAGGTGGATTAGGGGCTTGTCCTGCTCCAGCTTGACCTCTTAACCCCATTAATTACATACTGTCAATGTATTTCCAAGGAAGGTCATATTTAGAGGAACTGGGAATTAGGACATCAGCATCTGAAATTTTGAAGGGGCACACAATCTGTCAGGGTGCCCTGTAAACCCCATCTCTGAAATACGACGTAAAGTGGCCTGCTTCTCTCCAGCTCATCTTCTGCTCAGTCCACCATCTGCACTCACTTCAACTACAATGACTTCTGTGGTTGCGTTCCAACTTCTCTTGTGCAGAAATAGAGCTTTTTAAATTATCCTTGAGCTTGATTACATTTCCATCTCCCGTCACCATGGTGACTGATGCAGAAAGCTCACTTTAGTCACGTCTAGGTCACCTCGGTCAAATCCGGCCATTTCTTGGTCTATTTGCGTTTATGTTTAGTTGCATTCAGGTATTTCTCTCTTTCTCCCTCTTCTAAACAGGGAGAGATTGTTCTTCCCATGGGGGAATGTCATGGGACAGCACTGAGGAGGCAACAGAATCTGTGGTCATTCTGGGATGGCCTCCAAGTGCTAAGTGCTGTCAGGTTATCTGGTAAAGATCCACCACTGGCATTGGCTGAAGCTACCCTGGCTCACCACTTGGGACCACATTGTCATCTGTAACGGCTTCTCATTCTCATTTCTACAGAATCTGACAAGCTCTTTCCCTGGAAAGTGGAAGAATGTGGTTGTTTTTCCCACAACTGTGGGATATTCAGGACCCTGGGAGACTGCCCTTTGGCTCAATGGCCTGGGCTCTGAGTCGTACTTGGCCCCCTGTGGGTTTATCTGCTGGATTTCCCAATGCCTCAGAATTCCAGATGCAAAGTTGGCCCCAGCCTCTTTATTCCTGGACTTCCTGAAATGTATACGAGAGTCCAAGTGTCTGTTTTCTTAGGATGCATTGTATATTGACTATTCCTTTGTCCATCTTTCATAAACTATAAGTGTCCTGTTCACCTTTGCATCCCTTGTACCTAGACAGTGGCTGACATAATGTAGGTGCTCAGTTAAAATCTTCATTGAATGAATGTTTTTCCAGCTTTCTTTTGGAGAGAACATGTGACACCTGTAGCAGATGTTACCTTACGTGTTACAATGCAGTGGATAAACCTTGGGCTCTGGAGCTGAAGCAGACCCTCATTCCCATGCCAGCCCTGTTGCTTGCTAGCTGCACACCTCAATCAAATGACGTTAGTACTGCAAGCCTTCACTTTCTCAGAGATAGATGGGAAACTACTTCATGGGTTGAGACTGGGTGTAAATTAGATAATGTATATAAAGCACTTAGCGTGCCTCCTACTGCTTAAGTAAGTGCACCATAAAAGACTGCTTTTATTACCATGGTGCTTTCTTTAGCTTGTGGATAAAATGGTTGCTGTGAGCTCTGAAGGAGGCACAGTACCGCTTTGCCTCAGTGCATGTCTCGCTAGGGATTGAGTTGGATTAATCAAGATGGCTCTTGCAGGCTCTGGAAAGGATCTGTGACAGCCATGGCACCTCCATCCTGGGCCTTGAGGACCATGGCCATCTTGGGTTTGACACAGGCATGTTATCTAGAAGGACACATGGTTCTGGTAGCTGTTTATGTGTTCAGACAGAGGGAGGAAAAAGAGCCTGTGATTGAAAAATGAAAACCAATTCTGTTTTTTATTAAAAGATGGATCAGGACGTCATTTCAAGATCTAGAAGCAGAAGGGATAGATTGGAAGATTCTAGACTGTGGAGGAGGACTGTGTTCCTGGTAAGAATTCCTTTTGGGATTTAGGGCAAAAAAAAACTGCTCTATGTTCATGTGCTCTTATCACGGGAATGAAAGTGGGATAGGCACCCTCTCTTCTCTCTGTTTTTTATTTTTTCCTTCACCAGTTATATTCAGAAGGGTCAGGGTTGGATGGGGAAGAGATGACATCATTATTTTCTATCTGTAGGTCAAGCAGATGCTAAGTTGAAGGCCTGCTCCTATTTTCCACAATTAGGTCTCTGGTTGTTGAGAAACGTTTCCAACGTGCATTCTGTTCTGAGCACCACACATTTATTTTTAAGAAGGAAACTGAAAGGCGTCTAGCAAGTGTGGAATGGAGAGCGAGTTGGCAAGGAATACTGACCTCTTTGTTTCTAAAGTACACCAGGGGAAAATAACGTCACATACAAGCAGTACCCACGTGCCCAAAATCAATTTTACGTTCAGAGCAGAGTTTCATGGGATAAGCAGTACAACAGAAGACTGAGCTTCAGACCCAACTCCCCCAAAAATTGCTACCTAGGTTTTCCTGTTTATAAAATGAAGACAAGAATAATAATCCCAATTAAATCTCTAATAGTTCAACGAGCTCCTAATAGCAATAATTGCCTCCCTCCCCTCTTTTTTGAGCATGATGTGCCAGGGGCACACTTGGAGGTAGATTTTATTACTTTCATTCTACAGGTATAGGAAACAGAAGCAAAGAGGAGTTAAATAACTTGTATATGCTTGCACAGCCAGGAAGTGGGGACCAGGACATGACCCAGATCTGCTTGACCTTAGCCATTCCTTCCTCTGGCCTCAGTAATAAAGACCTGCATGTTGGTGAGTAACGTGAGGTCAGCCTGTGCTGGAAGTGAAATGAGGTGATGCAAGAAAAGTGAATGTTCTTCACTTTTAAGAAACTGTGCTCTCAAGAATCTAAATCTATTAAAAGCTAGTTGATGAAATCTGCCCACAAACATCTTTTCCTCTACTTTTAAACAGAACATACGAAAAATGATATAACCACTTATACCCTAATATAATTGCCTTAACATAGGTACTGTGTGCTAAAGATATTCCAAGTGCTTTTCCTGCATTATCAACTGCTTCAAGGAGACAGCTATTGACATTGACCCCTTTTTCTTATTATAATAATTAAGGCACAGAGATGTTAAGCAACTGGCCCTGGATCACAGCACTTTAGTGTAAGCAGACTATCCAGTGCTGCTTCTCTTTCTGACCAACATTTCTGAATTTTAGCAGAGTGGAACATGCATGGTGTCGTGATGGCAATGGCCGTCTTGGCTGTTTATGATCCTTGAGTCTGTGCCAAGTGCTACACTAGGAGCCTTGTGTGCTACAGCCCATGCAATTATTTCCACATTCTCCTGGGTCAAGTGCCACTGCAACCCTGTTTTATGGCACAGGGAACAAAGACAGAGAGAGGTAAAGAAATTTACCAACATCACATAGCTCATAAATGGTGGAGTTGAAGTTCAAATTCATGTCTGTAGCACTCAAATTCATGCTCTTCCAACTATACAACTGCTTTTTAATACTGACCTCAATAGAAAAGACCTTCAAAGGTTGTTATTGGATGGTTCAAGGTTGCCTCCTGGGGCATAGGGCATAAGCTCTCTATGCTGTTTTCTTGCTTAGGGGCTCTGCCTTCCCCAGAGCTGCAAGTCTTGGTCCTTCTTTCAGCAGTTCCCTAACCCAGAAGGATAAGCAGAGACTGAGCAGAGCTGGTCAGTGCTGGTTTAACCCAACTCAACCTTAGACTGAGTCTGTCTTTCAATTATTTTGTAGGATGACCTAAGTGCCAGTCCCTATGCCCACCTCTGTTCTCTCGTCGGGACATTAATGATTAGCTGTTCACAAAAACTCTTGGTAGTTATTATTAGACAGAGCAATTCCTAGCTAAGGGGAGGACCCTGCAAATAGTCATGTGATCCTTTGTGCATTAGCATCAGGTTATTGTTGCCAAAAAAGAGCAGAGTCACAGTCATGCTGAAAGAGGGACATGCCTTCTTCATGTGGAATCAGACAATGCTGTCTTAATTATTGTCTTATGCAGCACGTGTGAATCTCTGTGTTTAAATTTAGGTGTTCCAGAAACATAACTTTAAATGTTGTAACAATTCTCAATTTCTATTTCTGACTCCTTGATATTTAAGCTGAAACTGGGCTTGCTTTCTTGGTGTATATGCCCTGTATTAGTCAGCTTTTCATTACTGTGACAAATACACAAGAAAAACATTTCAGAGGAGGAAAGATTTATTTTGGCTCATGGTTTCAGTTCATGGTTGGCTGGCTCCTTTGCTTTGGGCCTAAGGTGAGGCAGACCCTCATATAATGGAAGGGTATGGTAGAGGAAAGCGGCTCAGCTTATGGCAGCCAGGAGAGTGTGTGTGTGTGTGTGTGTGTGTGTGTGTTGTGGTGGTGGTGGAGTCAGGCTGGGGACAAGAAATCTAGAGCTCTCTCCCAGTGATCCACTTCCTCTAACCATGCCCTACTGACTAAAGTTGTCATAGTCTTCCAGGGGTCCATTCAGCTGTGCGTTAACTGATGAGATGGGACTTCCCCAAAGCTCCACCTCTGAGCCTTGTTTCACTGGGGACCAAGACTTCAGCACAGGAACTTTGGAGGGACATTCCAGATCCAAACTATAATATGTCCCCAAACTGGAGTTACTCAGCACCAGGGCATGGGCTCATTTGATCCTTGGGGACTGGTCTCACAAAACCAGGTTGGGCTTACTGTGGACACTGTCATCCTGGTTCTGTCGTCTTTAGATGTGGTGCTTCTCTGATGTCTCTGTGTTGTGCTTTGCATACGGACATCTTTGGTGAGGCTGTTTCTGGTTCGGTCTCCCATGATGTGCATGCAGTCATTTTTCTCTAGAGTCTTTCCACATTTCCACTGTGGCTGCCAGGACTCAGCTCCTTTTTGTCTTTAGAACCCACAGAACAACTGATCTTTCTCCCTTCCTTTTCTTCTTTCTTTGTCCTTCCCTCCCTCTTTTCCTTCTTCCTCTTCTGCTTCTTTCCCCTCCTCACTCCAAACTTGAAGGAAAATGTTTCCTTAAATGAAGAAAGTCCTCATACTTTTACCTTTTTTCCAGAGACTCAGTCTATAGTACCTAATAACACTTCCTCTAAGGGCTTAGGCTTTTAAACAAAAGCCAGAAATATTTGCTGTTCACTTGCCTGTTTCAATACATGTTTCTTATCTGTTGTTTCAATGCAGGGATATGGGGGTGGAAGAAAAAAGGATAGACAAAGAAAAAAAATCACTGAGTAAGATCTCCAGGCACTGCAGAGCAACACTCCCTTCATTCAGCCATGCTTCCTCAGAAGATGACTGCTAACCCACAGGGCTGCAGCTCTTCCTGCTGGGGATATAACTATGTGCCCTTTCCTTCGAGGATCAGAGCCTAGACTTTCCTTTTGAGGCTTCAAAGCGTAAAATTTACCAGATATTGGAAGGGAAGTAGGAGGGTGGGGTGCTGAGGCTTTTATCGCACCTGGGGAGGTTAGCATTCTCTGAGGTAAAGATTGGGCTCTGGATTCAAGGAGCTTCAAAGAAGGAAATGTGACAAATGTTTGGGGATTGTGGAATTTGAAAGAGATGGTGAGATGCAATTTTCCAGTAGACCTGTCCTGCCGAAAGTCTATGACTGTAATAATGGAAGCAGGGCAAAGTCATAACTTCTGCTCATCCTGTTGCACAGTTCTGAGCTATCTGTATCTTGGGCATAACTTGCTATGTGTTTGGTCCCTAGAGAGTCAGGGAAATCCTGGGGTGCTAGAGAGGGGAAGATGATGACAGCTTTCTAGTCACCTCGTGGGATCCAGCCAAGATAAAGTTGGAATTAGTCGCTATTGATTGCCAGCAGGTGTGACTGGACCTATGGACCAGATGTGATCAAGATGATTTTTCCTCCTTCAAGATGTCATTGAAACTGAGGTCCCTAATTTATCTCACTCCCAAAGATGGGCACATAATCTAAAGGACAGGAGCAAGGATCCCTGCCATAACTGGGTTACACATTTATTTATTCCGTCAGCATTTATTGAATATAGCCTATGAGGCTGCAGAGAATTTCTTTTTCTTGTTATGCAAAGATGAATGAGATAGACCTTGCCCTTGAGCTGTTCAAAGTCAAGAGTAAGAGACAGAATTCTATACAGAAAATTATAGTGTTTGTGCACATATGTGCATGTGTGTGTGTATTGACCATTTCTTGATTTTCATGTCTCTGTCCCAGTCTTCTCTAGAATAGGGGAAATAAGGTTCTGCCTTATTTGCCCACCACCTGCCACCTATTACTGATTCCTCCCTGGAGCAGGAGGAGTAACTTACCTGTTTGCTGGGATGGGGAGACATTGACATCCACTGCTCCACTGGAATGAGTGATATGTTAATTTCAAGGTCAGTCTTCCCAAATGACCCTCCCCTTTCTTTCCCTATTAGAAAAGCACCTCTTAACCAATATGCTTGCATGCACTGTCCTCTCTGATAGTGCTTTCCAGTTGTGGCCAGATGGATAAGTGAGGAAAACCTGGGTGTGTGTGGCATATCAGGAAGCTCATCTGGCTGCAAGGCCAGTGCTTTCTTTCGTCTGACCTCATCTGTTATGTCATGAAGCCGATCTTGCAAGCTCTGTTTCTTAGACTTGTGTATATGTCTCAATCAATTCCAAAATAACAGGGGAGCGGTATAATTTATTGTCCCCTTAAGTCTGACCACAGGATAGACACTATAATAGAAACATGAACAAAGGGCCGTGGGGTCAAAGAGGAAAGAGTACTAGTCAAGAAAGCCTTTACAGGGCTGCGGCTGTAGCTCAGTGGTAGAACGCTTGCCTAGCATGTGTGAGGCACTAGGTTTGATCCCCAGCACCACGTAAAAAAATAAAATAAAATAAAAGTTAAAAAAAAATTAGAATAAAAAGAAGAAAGCCTTTGCAGAGAAGGTAATTTGAATGGAAGGGCATTCGCTAGGTGGAGACGCAGAGGTTTGACAGCTTACCTCAGCTTCTACCCCAGCTTTAACAAAGGTAGGGACACCCAGCAGGGCCTTCACACCTGTCTGTGGAATGGAGAGATGAGGAACCCTGGGGAATGCTCTGAGAGAGATGAGGAGTCCTCTGAAACATGGGAGAACTTTCCTCCATGCTCATCTTCTGCCCCTCTCACCTCCCACCTCAACAGCACCAGGGTCGTGGATCTGGCACAAGGCAAAAACACAGGGATCTGATTCACCACTGACCTGCACAGGAGCAAATCTCTGGGTAGAAACCACAGAAGACAGAGATAGGAAGGTGGGCAGGAAGGGAAATCTAGGGCTTAGAGGGCATATGAGTTAGAAGAACTCAGGTGCTCAAAGCAAAGGGCTTTTGAGAGAAGTTGTGTTCTTACTTGGGAAAGAAATCAAAGAGAGCAGTTCAGTTGGGTGAAACAGTCAAGACTTTTTCTCACATAGAATGCCAATTTTCTGGAGGATTCTTCCTGGGGCTTGATAGTGGGACCAAGTGTGAAAGGATTCTAGGAAAACCCACTGCACAGGCAGAAAACTAACTAAAAACAAAGGACTGGAAAATTATTATTGAAGAAAATTATTTTTCTGTGGTTAATCATTCCACATTAGAGAGTTGGGTTATTTTCATTGACACAATTATTGAGTGTATTTTCTAGAGAGCATTTTTCATCAAGCAGATAGTGGCTCCAAAGATGAGGGAGGATGGAGATTCATGGCAAGAAAAAGAAGGTCAGTTTCATCCTGACCCAGTGACAGGATGAAACTGCATTTGACAGAGTTCCCTATTGCACCATCAGATATACTGAAGCATCAGCAAGCATGAGCTAATTTTTGAAATTTTTGAAATTTTGAAACCCTGTGATAACATACCATTGGAATATTCAAGATATTTGCAAATTCCGTTCAAGTTCACTTAATCAATCTCCCCCACTCCACTTCCACTACATAACTGAAGATTAGAAATAACTCAGATGAATAAGACTTAGTGTCTATCCTTATAGAGACAGAGGAGGATACATCAATAATAACAGTACAGTGTGATAAGTATTTTGAGAAGAGTAATAATAGGATGCCTCAGAAGGATGCCCTCAATGAGCCCATGAGAAGGTCACTGAAGCATTTCAAAGAGGCCATAATGTCTGGTTGAGTTTTACCAGGGAAGTTATTGCAATTAATTATTTGGTGGTAGTTGTTAAGTCTTTCTTGGAGCTAAAACTTTAAATCTGTTGTCTTTTTTTTATCATCAATTTATTTGTTTGTTTTTAAAATGCATTTCAAGTCATAGTACATACATAGAGCTCAATTTTCCATCTCTCTGGTTACAAACAAGATAGAGTCACATCATTTGTGTCTTCATACATGTACTTAGGGTAGTGATGTCCATCTCATTCCACCATTTTTGCTACTCTCATTCCCCCTCCTCTCCCCCCTCTCCCTGTGTCTTATCCAAAGTTCCTCCATTTCTCCCATGCTCCCCACCCCCATCGCCCTTATGTGTCAGCATCCACTAATCAGAGAGAACATTAGGCCTTTGGTTTTTTGGGATTGGCTTACTTCACTTCGCATGATGTTCTCCAATTCCATCCATTTACCAGCAAATGCCATAATTTTATTCTCACTTATTGCTGAGTAATATTCCATTGTGTATATATACACCACAGTTTCTTTATTCATTCATCTATTGAAGGGCATATAGGTTGCTTCCACAGTTTAGCAATTGTGAATTGTGCTGCTATAAACATTGAAGTGGCTGCATTACTGTAGTATGCTGGTTTTTTTAAAAATATTTTTTAGTTATACATGGACACAATGTCTTTATTTTGTGTACTTATTTTTATGTGGTGCTAAGGATTGAACCCAGTGTCTCACACATGAGAGGCAAGCGCTCTGCCACTGAGCAAGAACCTCAGCCCTGTAGTATGCTGTTTTTAAGTCTTAGGCTGAGGAGTGGGATACCTGGGTCAAATGGTGGTTCTATTCCAAGTTATTAAAAGAATCTCCATACTGCTTTCCAGATAGGTTGCACCAATTTGCAGTCCTACCAGCAATGTTTGAGTGTGCTTTTTTCACCACATCCTCGCCAGCACTTATTGTTGCTTGTATTCTTGATAACTGCCATTCTGACTGGGGTGAGTTGAAATCTGAGAGTAGTTTTGATTTGCATTTCTCTAATTGCTAGAGATGTTGAACATTTCTTCATGTATTTGTTGATTGATTGTATATCTTCTTCTGAGAAGTTTTTATTCAGTGCCTTACTAATTTGTTGATTGGGTTATTTGTTTTTTTGTGTGTGTTAAGTTTTTTGAGTTCTTTATATATCCTGGAGATCAGTGCTCTATCTGATGTGCATGTGGCAAAAATTTGTTCCCAGAATGTAGGCTGGCTGTTCACCTCATTGATTGTTTCTTTTGCTGAGAAGAAGCTTTTTAGTTTGAATCCATCCCACTTATTGATTCTTGATTTTACTTCTTTTGCTATAGGAGTCTTGTTAAGGAAGTTGGGGCCTAATCCAACGTGATGAAGATTTGGGCCTACTTTCTCCTCAATTAGGCGCAGGGTCTCTGGTCTAATTCCTAGATCTTTGATCCACTTTGAGTTGAGTTTTGTACATGGTGAGAGATAGGGGTTTATTTTCATTTTGCTGCATATGGATTTCTAGTTTTTCCAGCACCATTTGTTGAAGAGGCTATCTTTTCTCCAGTGTACATGTTTGGCTTCTTTGTCTAGTATGAGATAGCTGTATTTATGTGGGTTTGTCTCTGTGTCTTCTATTCTGTACCATTGGTCTACATGTCTATTTTGGTGCCATTACCATGCCATTTTTGTTACTATAGCTGTTAGGGTATCAGCCAGCCATACACGACACCTCATGCAGCCAGGAGATCCTTTATTCAGGGGGTGGGTGCCCAAAAGGAGGAAGGAGAAAAAGGGCAGAGGGCACGTGGGACAGGGAATTTATAGGGCCTGCTA